>JACBKR010002102.1:0-43473 GCA_014218235.1 Colocasia esculenta | reverse complement strand
TACAGCGTACTTTTGCTGGTCAGTGTTACCGGTGTGACCAGATGGGTCACATGGCGCGAGATTGTCCTTTGTTACCTCGTGTCCGCAACAGCAGCAGACTCAGACACAGCCCCGAGTGCAGCAGCAGCAGCAGGCACCTGTGCAGCATCAGCAGACCGGAGGTTCTGGTGGTCGAGAGGTAGAGGTCGTGTTACTCACTTGACCCGTGCAGACGCGGAGGCAGCTCACCTGTGGAAGGTACTGTTTCAGTTTTTGGTTGTGCAGCTAGAGTTTTGTTTGATTCCGGTGCCTCTCACTTTTTTGTGTCTGAGGATTTTTAGACTCCCTTGGAGAGTTGAGTTCGGGAGAGTCTGTTGAGTTGCAGTAGAGTTGCCGACAGGGACTTTGTCCTTACGTCCTACTGTCTCGAGGAGGTACCTGTGCAGTTGCAGGATCAGTGGTTGTCAGCTCCGTCTGTTTGCTTTGCAGTTACATGATTATGATGTGATTGGGTATGGACTGGTTAGAGCGGTATGGTGCAGTGATGGATTGCCAGAAGAAGAGGGTGCACTTGCGAATACCTGGGGAAGCGGCGTTCTACTTCCAGGGTATCGTACCTCTTACTTCTCGCTTTTTAGTTTCTGCTTTGAGGGCAGGGAGGTTACTTGCTTCTGGTTGTCAGGGTTTCCTAGTTTCTGCAGTGACTCTTGACCAGATTGCCTCGGGAGTGGGAGACATTCCTGTAGTGTGTGAGTTTCCGATGTCTTTCCGAAGAGTTGCCTGGTCTACCACCAGAGAGAGAGATTGAGTTTACTGTAGAGTTGGTTCCTGGCACTTTACCTTTGCTCAGGCACCGTACCGTATGGCACCAGCAGAGTTGAGGGAGTTGAAGAGGCAGCTTGAGGAGTTGTTGGAGAAGGGCTATATTCGTCCTAGCTTTTCTCCGTGGGGGTCACCTGTTTTTTTGTCCGGAAGAAGGATGGTAGCCTGAGATTGTGTATCGATTATAGAAGCTAAATCAAGTGACCATCAAGAATAGGTATCCTTTGCCTAGGATTGATGATCTCTTTGATCAGCTTCAGTCTGCTCGTGTCTTCTCGAAGATTGACTTGAGGTCGGGCTACTATCAGTTGCGGATTAGAGATTCTGATATTGAGAGGACTGCTTTTCGGACCAGATATGGACACTTTGAGTTTTTGGTGATGCCGTTTGGGCTCACCAATGCTCCAGCAGCCTTCATGGATCTGATGCACCGGGTGTTCCACCAGTTCTTGGACCGTTTGTCGTAGTGTTTGTTGACGACATTCTGGTGTACTCCGCTTCGGAGGAGGAGCACGCCGAGCACCTGAGGATCGTGTTGCAGACCTTGCGAGAGCACCATTGTATGCCAACTTAGTAAGTGTGAGTTTTGGCTACAACAGGTTCACTTTTGGGGCACGTGATCTCAGGTGAGGGAGTTTCTGTGGATCCAGCGAAGGTTGAGGCAGTTTTGCAGTGGGAGAGTCCCAATCTGTGTCTGAGAGATTCGTAGCTTTCTGGGTTTGGCAGGTTACTACCGCAGTTTGTTCGAGATTTTTCTCAGGTTGCTGCACCCTTGACTCGGTTGACGAGAAAGGGAGTTCCGTTTGTGTGGTCGGAGCAGTGTGAGCAGAGCTTCATAGAGTTGAAGCGACTGCTTACGTCGGCGCCAGTTCTTGCCTTACCTTCAGGTGAGGAGGGTTTTGAGGTTGCACAGATGCTTCAGTTTTGGTTTGGGTGCGGTTTTGATGCAGCAGACCGATGGTGGCTTATGCGTCTCGCCAGCTTAAGCCCCACGAGGAGAGTTACCCGACCCACGACCTAGAGCTTGCAGCTGTGGTGTTTGCTTTGCGGATTTGGCGTCTTTACCTGTACGGAGTGAGTTTTGTAGTCCGTACCGACCACCAGAGTTTGAGGTATGTGTTTTCTCAGAGGGATCTGAATATGAGGCAGCGTCGATGGATGGAATATCTGAAAGACTATGATTTCAGCATTGAGTATAAGCCTGGAAAGGCGAATGTAGTTGCAGATGCCTTGAGTAGGAAAGCACAGATGAGTCATCTGATGCTTAGAGAGTGGCAGTTGTGGCAGTCTGCGACAGAGGGTCTTTCAGAGTTTCGTCCAGTCGTCGTCAGTTGTGTTGGGCAGTTTGTTAGCAGCTCCCGCAGTTGTGAGCTGTTTGCTGAGGCTCAGCAGGCAGATCCCGAGTTGCACAGTGTGTTGCTTCTCCAGAGGTTGAGCTTTGCGAGGACGGACTGTTAGGTTCCGAGATAGACTCTATGTTCCTGTTGGAGTCTATCAGGAGAGTTTGTTTTGCAGGAGGCACATGGTTCCAGGTACTCTATTCATCCAGGGCGACCAAGATGTACCACAGGTTGAGGCGACAGTTTTGGTGGCCTGGGATGAAGAGAGACATAGCGGCTTTTGTTGCTAGGTGTTTGGTCTGTCAGCAGGTGAAGGCCGAACATCACGTCCAGGAGGACTTGTGCAGCCGTTAGAGATTCCGATGTGGAAGTGGGACCACGTGACGACTGACTTTGTTTGTGGTTTGCCGAGGACAGCTGGAGGTTTTGACAGCATTTGGGTTCTTGTGGACAGATTGACGAAGACTGCCAGATTCTTGCCTGTCAGGACTAGTTGGGGTGTGAGTAGGTTGGCCGTTTGTACGTAGAGCGGATTGTTCCTTTGCATGGAGTGCCGATCTCTATTGTGTCAGACAGGATCCTCGCTTCACTTCTGGGTTTCTGGCGCAGTTTCCAGAGAGCTTTGGGGACAGAGTTGGCTTTTTAGTTCCGCCTACCAGCCTCTCAGACGGTCAGTCAGAGCGGACTATCCAGACCTTGGAGGACATGCTTAGAGCTTGTTCCTGAGTGGCAGGGTCGTGGACATTCACTTACCGTTGGTCGAGTTCGCATATAATAATAGCTATCACTCCAGTATCGTTTGGCACCATATGAGGCTTTGTACGGACGACCGTGTCGCACTCCTCTTGACTGGTTCGAGGTTGGCGAACGGTTTGTCACGGGCCAGAGGGTTCAGCAGGCAGTTGAGGTAGTTCAGCTTGTGAGACAGAGGCTTCAGTCAGCTCAGAGTCGGCAGAAGAGTTATGCAGATCAGCGCAGGCGACCGCTCGAGTTTCAGGTAGAGACCAGGTGTTTGTTCGTGTGTCCTATGAAGGAGTGGTGAGTTCGGTAAGCGTGGAAAGTTGAGTCCTCGCTTTATGGGCCTTTTACCATTACTGAGCCTGTCGGAGGTTTGGCGTACAGACTTGAGCTTCCATCAGAGTTGGCAGCAGTACACGATGTGTTTCCACGTGTCGATGCTTCGGAGATACCTTTCTGACGAGTCTCACGTTCTACAGAGTGCAGAGTGGTCTGAGGTGACTCTAGTGTTGACTGTACAAGAGTTTCCGTTGCACATTGAGGATCGCCGAGTTCAGAGGTTGAGGAACAAGGCTATCCCGTTAGTTCGTATTGCGTGGCAGCGGCACTCCAGTGGTGAGTCGACATGGCGGGAGGACGAATGCGCGAGCAGTTCCGTACCTCTTTGTTGAGTCTTCTTTCCTTGTGTTGTTTGAATTTTGAGGGCAAAATCCTTAAGGGAGGAGGGCTGTAAGATCTCGGGTCTTTAGTGGATCCTTATTGGGTCTTGTTAGAGGTCCTGTTTGGTTGACGGCCAGGGCTTGCCGTTGAGTCAGAGTCAGCGTCCAGAGATGTGGACGTTTGATGTAAACTCAGCTACAGGGGATCTAGACGTCAGTCTGTAGGCGGTCAGTGGGCGACCAGAGATGTTGACGTTGACTGTCGGGCCTGTTGAAATAGGTAGCCCGAGAGCAGAGTCCTTCTTCTCTTCTCCTCTCCTTTCTTCCCCTTTGCTTTTTTTTGGTTTCCATAGCTTCTATTGGTGATTTGAGCTCGTGGGAAGGCCCTGGATCGTGTGGCAGTGCTTGATCGCGGGAAACGCGAGGATTTGGTGCGATTCGCGCGGAATCTTCGGGGGAATCCGGCGCGATTAGTGGCTGTTTGGGATTGTTTAAGCTTTTCTGAGTAGGGACTTAACCCCTGCAACTCTCCTTATCAAACCAGCATGATCAATTAGTGATTGATATGCAAATCATGGTTTAGGGTTGGGTTGTCTCATGCCGATTTTGGGTGAATTAGACAATCAGGCGTTAGACTGTTAATTATGATGTTTTTGGTAGTTCTGATTGATGAGAGGAAGTGTTCCCCTCCATCAGTCGAAGTTGTGTTGAGTATTTCTACCCATTTGAACTGATTCGGTTCAGTTATGGGTTTAGGGGACTGAAGAGATCAACTCCACATCTGTTGACGTTGAGATCATCAGGGGTGATTTAAACGACAAGGTCGATTGCCGTTATCAGATAAAAAAACGACATGATGATGCCGTTTACCTCACTTTTGGCGGCAATCGATATGGCCGTTAATCTCTTGTGTCCCAACAAGCTTGAGTTGTGTGTTTAGAGGCGATTGACATGTGATATCCGCCCTAATAGCACATGTGAGCCAGGCTTAGAGTGTGACTCTGCCTCTGCGCATGAGAGACTATTGTGACTCGAGGTGTTTTACTTACTGTACGGGTTTTCAGACTTGAGTGTGTTCCGTCTGTTGTACGCGCGTTGCGTTACCGTGTACCCGTTTCTGTTGTGTTACCTAGGCGTGGGTGCGACTCCGTCTAGACGACTAGCGTGTGGTGTCCTCCGCTAGTGAGCCAGGATGTCGAGTGCGACTCTGTCCTGTGCGTACTCCTTGTGGTGGTTTTGAGCCGGTCTCCGTGGAGCCCCTTCTCTACCGCTAGGGTCAAGCGTAGGGAAAAACCGGTCGTGGACCAGACGCGAGAGAGAGCGTCTGTTGTAGTGTGCACACGGGCTGGGGTTGAGAGCCTCTGTGGTGACGGGACGCCGAGCCACAGACCCTAGCTGAGTCCTACTTACTGTGTGTGTGAGTGAGTGGTGTTACTGAGCCGCGTGGTTTACAGTTTTGTGTTGTGGTGCGACGTACTTACTTTCAGTTTTTACTTTCCGCACTTTAGTTCTGTTAACGGTGGGGTTACTTTTCCCTACTGGGTCTCTTTCTTGAGACTCACTCCCTTCCCTTTCAGGTGGGTCTTCGTCGACTCCCGTTCCAGGCGAGTCTAGCCACTCGGTGTTGGTGCTCCTAGCTGCAGTGAGTAGTACTTTTGTTGTACTTCTGTACTCTGTACTTTCTCAGACTCTGAGTTGTATATGTATGTTCATATATGAAATTTTACAGCTTTACATGGTGTGTATCTTCTTACATATAGTCTCCTCGGACTTTCACTTCCTACCCTTCCGAGCTTGTCTCGTGGGTTAGCGGGTCAGAATTCGGGTTACTGGTTGTTACTGGTAATGCGGATTCTGGGTCGTTACAGTTTGGTATCAGAGCCTGGTCTGATGAGATATATATAAGAAAATACCCATCATGTAAACTCAGAGTATAAAGAGTACAGTTGCAGCTAACTAGCCCGGAGGTTAGTTATGTATTTATGTGTTATTTTGTTTGTGTAGGTTCTATGGCGCCTAGGCGACGTCCTAGAGAGGGAGTAGCGAGCAGGCGACTCGTCAGGAGGTTGGAGATGCTCCGCCACCTCAGCAGACGCAGCCTTTGCCACAGGACGCACATAGTGGTATGGTTCCGCCGCCACCTCCACCTCAGGTAGCTCAGGGATTAGACATGACTCGATTTCTTGAGGGATGATGGCTCAGTTTGTTGCTCAGCACCGTGAGATGCCGGTACCCCAGGGTGGTACTGGGAGGGTGTGAGGGAGTTCTTGCAGTTTCAGCCTCCTCAGTTTTTGGGCCAGCCTGATCCAGATGCAGCGCGGGCGTGGTTAGATGCAGTGGAGCGGACTTTTCGTTCCATGGAGTGTGTTCCCGAGGAGCGAGTGCTGCTAGCCAGTTACAGTTGCAGGCGCAGGCGTTGACTTGGTGGTCCGCTGAGTGGGAGACTACTTTTCAGTCTCGTCCACTTAGACAGATTCCGTGGCAGGAGTTTGTCGTTTCTTTTGAGAGAGCCTTCTGTCCTACTTACGTCCGGACGGAGAGTTGTACCAGTTCTGGACTTGCAGCAGAGGGACTCTACTGTAGTGCAGTACAGGGCTAGATTTGTGGAGCTAGGGTGTTATGCTCCGCAGATTATGGGAGATGAGGGTCTGAGGACTCAGCAGTTCGTGAGGGGCTTGAGGCCAGAGCTCAGGCAAGGCGCTGATAGTTGCTCGTGTCACAGACTTGGATGCGGCCTATCAGACAGCGGCAGCATTGGAGGCAGACACTTGCGGACTCGTGCTCGGAGCGCAGAGGTTCAGACGCAGGTAGTTCCTTCTCAGCCTCACAGCAGCAGGGTAGTGTGCAGACGACCCCGAGGACTACGACTTCCTACGCGTCCACTTCTACTGGGACGATGGCGAAGTCAGGATCTCGGAGGAAGTGTCGGCTGATAGGAGGCAGGCAGAGCAGAGGCAGCAGTCGTTGGGAGTGTTCAGCAGCCGACAGGTCAGCCTTCGCAGCAGGTACAGCGTACTTTTGCTGGTCAGTGTTACCGGTGTGACCAGATGGGTCACATGGCGCGAGATTGTCCTCTGTTACCTCGTGTGCCGCAGCAGCAGACTCAGTCACAGCCCCGAGTGCAGCAGCAGCAGCAGGCACCTGTGCAGCAGCGTCAGCAGACCGGAGGTTCTGGTGGGTCGAGAGGTAGAGGTCGTGTTACTCACTTGACCCGTGCAGACGCGGAGGCAGCTCACCTGGTGGAAGGTACTGTTTCAGTTTTTGGTTGTGCAGCTAGAGTTTTGTTTGATTCCGGTGCCTCTCACTCTTTTGTGTCTGAGATTTTTTAGACTCCTTGGAGAGTTGAGTTCGGGAGAGTCTGTTGAGTTGGCAGTAGAGTTGCCGACAGGGGACTTTGTCCTTACGTCCTACTGTCTCGAGGAGGTACCTGTGCAGTGCAGGATCAGTGGTTGTCAGCCCGTCTGTTTGCTTGCAGTTACATGATTATGATGTGATTTTGGGTATGGACTGGTTAGAGCGGTATGGTGCAGTGATGGATTGCCAGAAGAAGAGGGTGCACTTGCGGATACCTGGGGAAGCGGCGTTCTACTTCCAGGGTATCGTACCTCTTACTTCTCGCTTTTTAGTTTCTGCTTTGAGGGCAGGGAGGTTACTTGCTTCTGGTTGTCAGGGTTTCCTAGTTTCTGCAGTGACTCTTGACCAGATTGCCTCGAGAGTGGGAGACATTCCTGTAGTGTGTGAGTTTCCAGATGTCTTTCCGGAAGAGTTGCCTGGTCTACCACCTGAGAGAGAGATTGAGTTTACTGTAGAGTTGGTTCCTGGCACTGTACCTTTTGCACAGGCACCGTACCGTATGGCACCAGCAGAGTTGAGGGAGTTGAAGAGGCAGCTTGAGGAGTTGTTGGAGAAGGGCTATATTCTGTCCTAGTTTCTCCGTGGGGGTCACCTGTTTTGTTTGTCCGGAAGAAGGATGGTAGCCTGAGGTTGTGTATGATTATAGGAAGCTAAATCAAGTGACCATCAAGAATAGGTATCCTTTGCCTAGGATTGATGATCTTTGATCAGCTTCAGTCTGCTCGTGTCTTCTCGAAGATCGACTTGAGGTCGGGCTACTATCAGTTGCGGATTAGAGATTCTGACATTGAGAGGACTGCTTTTCGGACCAGATATGGACACTTTGAGTTTTTGGTGATGCCGTTTGGGCTCACCAATGCTCCAGCAGCCTTCATGGATCTGATGCACCGGGTGTTCCACCAGTTCTTGGACCGGTTTGTCGTAGTGTTTGTTGACGACATTCTGGTGTACTCCGCTTCGGAGGAGGAGCACGCCGAGCACCTGAGGATCGTGTTGCAGACCTTGCGAGAGCACCAGTTGTATGCCAAACTTAGTAAGTGTGAGTTTTGGCTACAACAGGTTCACTTTTTGGGGCACGTGATCTCAGGTGAGGGAGTTTCTGTGGATCCAGCGAAGGTTGAGGCAGTTTTGCAGTGGGAGAGTCCCAGATCTGTGTCTGAGATTCGTAGCTTTCTGGGTTGGCAGGTTACTACCGCAGATTTGTTCGAGACTTTTCTCAGGTTGCTGCACCCTTGACTGTTGACGAGAAAGGGAGTTCCGTTTGTGTGGTCGAGCAGTGTGAGCAGAGCTTCATAGAGTTGAAGCGACTGCTTACGTCGGCGCGAGTTCTTGCCTTACCTTCAGGTGAGGAGGGTTTTGAGGTTTGCACAGATGCTTCAGGTGTTGGTTGGGTGCGGTTTTGATGCAGCAAGGCCGAGGGTGGCTTATGCGTCTCGCCAGCTTAAGCCCCACGAGGAGAGTTACCCGACCCACGACCTAGAGCTTGCAGCTGTGGTGTTTGCTTTGCGGATTTGGCGTCTTTACCTGTACGGAGTGAGTTTGTAGTCCGTACCGACCACCAGAGTTTGAGGTATGTGTTTTCTCAGAGGGATCTGAATATGAGGCAGCGTCGATGGATGGAATATCTGAAAGACTATGATTTCAGCATTGAGTATAAGCCTGGAAAGGCGAATGTAGTGCAGATGCCTTGAGTAGGAAAGCACAGATGAGTCATCTGATGCTTAGAGAGTGGCAGTTGTGGCAGTCTGCGACAGAGGGGTCTTTCAGAGTTTCGTCCAGTCGTCGTCAAATGGTGTTGGGCAGTTTGTTAGCAGCTCCCGCCATGTGAGACGGTTGCTGAGGCTCAGCAGGCAGATCCCGGGTTGCACAGTGTTTTGTTTCTCCAGAGGTTGAGCTTGCGAGGACGGGACTGTTAGGTTCCGAGATAGACTCTATGTTCCTGTTGAGGAGTCTATCAGGAGAGTTATTTTGCAGGAGGCACATGGTTCCAGGTACTCTATTCATCCAGGGGCGACCAAGATGTACCACAGGTTGAGACTCAGTTTTGGTGGCCTGGGATGAAGAGAGACATAGCGGCTTTTGTTGCTAGGGTTTGGTCTGTCAGCAGGTGAAGGCCGAACATCAGGTCCAGGAGGGACTTGTGCAGCCGTTAGAGATTCCGATGTGGAAGTGGGACCACGTGACGAATGACTTTGTTTGTGGTTTGCCGAGGACAGCTGGAGGTTTTGACAGCATTTGGGTTCTTGTAGACAGATTGACGAAGACTGCCAGATTCTTGCCTGTCAGGACTAGTTGGGGTGTGAGTAGGTTGGCCGCGTTGTACGTAGAGCGGATTGTTCCTTTGCATGGAGTGCCGATCTCTATTGTGTCAGACAGGGATCCTCGCTTCACTTCTGGGTTCTGGCGCAGTTTCCAGAGAGCTTTGGGGACAGAGTTGGCTTTTAGTTCCGCCTACCACCCTCAGTCAGACGGTCAGTCAGAGCGGACTATCCAGACCTTGGAGGACATGCTTAGAGCTTGTTTCCTGGAGTGGCAGGGGTCGTGGACAGTTCACTTACCGTTAGTCAAGTTCGCATATAATAATAGCTATACACTCCAGTATCGGTTTGGCACCATATGAGGCTTTGTACGGACGACCGTGTCGCACTCCTCTTGACTGGTTCGAGGTTGGCGAACGGGTTGTCACGGGACCAGAGATGGTTCAGCAGGCAGTTGAGGTAGTTCAGCTTGTGAGACAGAGGCTTCAGTCAGCTCAGAGTCGGCAGAAGAGTTATGCAGATCAGCGTAGGCGACCGCTCGAGTTTCAGGTAGGAGACCAGGTGTTTGTTCGTGTGTCTCCTATGAAGGAAGTGGTGAGGTTCGGTAAGCGTGGAAAGTTGAGTCCTCGCTTTATTGGGCCTTTACCATTACTGAGCGTGTCGGAGGTTTGGCGTACAGACTTGAGCTTCCGTCAGAGTTGGCAGCAGTACACGATGTGTTTCACGTGTCGATGCTTCGGATACCTTCTGACGAGTCTCACGTTCTGCAGAGTGCAGAGTGGTCTGAGGTGACTCCAGTGTTGACTGTACCAGAGTTTCCATTGCACATTGAGGATCGCCGAGTTCAGAGGTTGAGGAACAAGGCATCCCGTTTAGTTCGTATTGCGTGGCAGCGGCACTCCAGTGGTGAGTCGACATGGGAGCGGGAGGACGAAATGCGCGAGCAGTTTCCGTACCTCTTTGGTGAGTCTTCTTTCCTTGTGTTGTTTGAATTTTGAGGGCAAAATTCCTTAAGGGGGAGGAGGCTGTAAGATCTCGGGTCTTTAGTGGATCCTTATGGGTTGTTAGAGTCCTGTGTGGTTGACGGCCAGGGCTTGCCGTTGAGTCAGAGTCAGCGTCCAGAGATGTGGACGTTTGATGTAGAACTCAGCTACAGGGGATCTAGACGTCAGCTGTAGGCGGTTCAGTAGGCGACCAGAGATGTTGACGTCGACTGGTCGGGCCTGTTGAAATAGGGCAGCCCGAGAGAGCAGAGTTCTTCTTCTCTTCTCCTCTCCTTTCTTCCACCTTTGCTTTTTTTTTGTTTCCATAGCTTCTGTTGGTTGATTTGAGCTCGTGGGAAGGCCCTGGATCGTGGCAGTGCTTGATCGGGGGAAACGCGAGGATTTGGTGCGATTCGCGCGGAATCTTCGGGGGAATCGGCGCGATTAGTGGCTGTTGGGGATTGTTAAGCTTTCTGAGGTAGGGACTTAACCCCTGCAACTCTCCTTATCAAACCAGCATGATCAATTAAGTGAATTGATATGCAAATCATGGTTTAGGGTTGGGTTGTATCATGCCGGAGTTTTGGGTGAATTAGACAATCTAGGCGTTAGACTGTTTAATTATGATGTTTTGGTAGTTCTGATTGATGAGAGGAAGTGTTCCCCTCCATCAGTCGAAGTTGTGTTGAGTATTTCTACCCATTTGAACTGATTCGGTTCAGTTATGGGTTTAGGGGACTGAAGAGATCAACGTCCACATCTGTTGACGTTGAGATCATCAGGGGTGATTTAAACGACAAGGTCGATTGCCGTTTAATCAGGATAAACGACATGATGAGTGCCGTTTACCTCACATTGGCGGCAATCGATATGGCCGTTAATCTCTTGTGTCCCAGCAAGCTTGAGTGTGTGTTTAGAGGCGATTGACATGTGATATCCGCCCTAATAGCACATGTGGGCCAGGCTTAGAGTGTGACTCTGCCTTGCGCATGAGAGACTAGTGTGGACTCGAGGGTTTACTTACTGTACGGGGTTTCAGACGTTGAGTGTGTTCCGTCTGTTGTACGCGTTGCGTTACCGTGTACCCGTTTTTGTTGTGTTACCTAGGCGTGGGTCGCGACTCGTCTAGACGACTAGTGTGTGGTTATCCTCCGCTAGTGAGCCAGGACGTCGAGTGCGACTCTGTCCTGTGCGTACTCCTTGTGGTGGTTTTGAGCCGGTCTCCGTGGAGCCCTTCTCTACCGCTAGGGTCAGCGTAGGGGGAAAAACCGGTCGTGGACCAGACGCGAGAGAGAGCGTCTGTAGTGTGCACACGTGGCTGGGGTTGAGAGCCCTCTGTGGTGACGGGACGCCGAGCCAGTGAGACTGAGCCTAGCTGAGTCCTACTTACTGTGTGTGTGTGAGTGTGTGTTACTGAGCCGCGTGGTTTACAGTTTTGTGTTGTGGTGCGACGTGTACTTACTTTGAGTTTTTACTTTCCGCACTTAGAACTGTTACCGGTGGGGTTACTTTTCCCTACTGGGTCTCTTTCTTGAGACTCACTCCCTTCCCTTTCAGGTGGGTCTTCGTCGACTCCGTTCCAGGCGAGTCTAGCCACTCCGGTGTTGGTGCTCCTTAGCTGCAGTGAGTAGTACCTTTTGTTGTACTTCTGTACTCTGTACTTTGCTCAGACTCTGAGGTGTATATGACATGTTCATATAGTGAAATTTACTGCTTCACATGGTGTGTATCTTCTTACATATAGTCTCCTCGGACTTTCACTTCCTACCCTTCCGAGCTTGTCTCGTGGGTTAGCAGGTCAGAATTCGGGTTACTGGTTGTTACTGGTAATGCGGATTCTGGGTCGTTACAGCTATAAACATATTGTTGACCCTTTTCCTTCAAACTCAGAAGTCCTTAAGAAAGGAAAATACAAATGGTAAGATCATTTCTTTTTGGTCATTGACCAAAAAGGGGGAGAGTAGTTATCCTATGAATTTTCTTCATATTGATTTTTTTTTTAATTCACAAGAAATTTTGTCACCACCAAGAAGGGGGAGATGTTGAAACCACCCTATATATTTTTATCCTTATTTTGGTGATAACAAAAACCCATGATTATCATAAATACATGAATTAATTTATTTACCATTTCAAGATTATCGATGCATAAGAAATAAACATGTTTTTTGAAGCTTCACTTGTCATGCATGTTTTAAATGTTTAGTCGAAGCTTACTTCGTCATATCTGAAGTCCACTGAGTCATATCCGAAGCTGGCACTTCGTCAGCATGTTTTTGTAGTAAACAGTCAAAGCTCTACTTCGTCATATAACGAAGCTAGCTTCGTCATATCCGAAGTCACTTCGCATATCCGAAGCTGGCACTTCATCATGCATATTTTTGATCTTGATCAGTCGAAGCTCCACTTCGTCATATACGAAGCTAGCTTCGTCATATCCGATGTCTACTTCTCATATCCGAAGCTGGCACTTGTCATGCATGTTTTTGGTCTGATCAGTTGAAGGATTAACTTTGTCATATATGAAGCTAGCTTCGTCAAATCCGAAGTCCACTTCGTCATATCTAAAACTAGCAACTTCGTCAGGCATGTTTCTGGTCTTGATCGTCAATGCTCCACTTCGTCATATCTACAGTTAGCTTCGTCATATCCTAAGTGACACTTCGTCATATCCGAAGCTTCACTTTGATCGATTGTGTTATATTTTGGCCCTCTAAAGCATCACTTCGACTGTTTACGTTATATTCTTGACCAATCAATTGTTGCTTTATTTCATATCAATTTATAACCTTTTTTTGGACATCGATTACCCTTAAAACATCGATTACCTTAGACATCGATTACCCTTAAAACATCAATTACTTTGTTTGGACATCGATTACCTTGCTTGCACATCGATTACCATTTTGAACATCGACTTTGTCTCAACATCAATACTCTTTGAACATCGACTGTGTCTTAACATTGATTGGCATTATATTATCCATTGCTATTTCAGATATATTAGTTTCAAATACCTTGATAATTATCTGTTATATATCTTTCTTACAAAAGCCTTCAAGCATATCTTCTGATTAAGAAACTTTCTGACAATGTCTTTGATAAAATGATTAAAGTATTCTCAGACATGTTTTAAATATCTTAGTGGTTTGATTGTGTGAAATTCAAATCTCCCGTTGTCTGTTAAATATTCACATACACTTCAAAATATCTTCCATGCGTAAAATCTATTGCTGGATATAGTTCACATGTAGTATAAATTTTTGATTACTGCCTTTTTCATGATTACTCTTCTGATGCTTTACATGCAAATAGAACGAACATATATTTCTTGAAACACATCTTCTCAAGTAAGTATTCTAAAATATCTGTTTGTGGCTTAGTTAGTTACAGGACACAACTCCCTTGCAGAAAGTGCTATACAGTTTGCCAATTTTATAACAAGTAGTATTCTGCTTTATATGGTGATAGAATGGGAATATCTATTTCTGTATGCATCTGTCTTGCATTTAAAGACTGTAGGTTCCTTTCTAATCATAGTCAACACATTGAGACCTATTATCTGTGTCCCTAGAAATATGCACCAGCTAGAAGAATCCTTGTTCAAAGGATCCAGTAGGCATAAGAAGAATCTGTTAGACTCAACAGAAGGAAAGCAGAAGAAGAAGAGAGCCAAGAAACTCGAACGGCTATCTGTTAACAGATCTGTTCAAACTGCTCCATAAAAGGAGAAGCAGAGAAAAAGAAGAACTCGGTGCAAACTTGAAGATCATTCAAGGAGTGTACATCTAGTGAGCATCCAACTTCATACACACTCAAGCAAGAAAGGAAGAGAGCTCGAGCCCATTGAAGCCATCTTCCTTTTTCCTCATTCTCTCTGTGTGTGTCATTGTGTATTTGAGAGAGAGAGAGATGGGGGTTTAGCCTAAGAAGAGTGTTATCCTGTAAACTCTTTCTTTCGTAGGCTCAGTCTCATATCAAGCATTACAGTGTGCATCTTGAGCTTGATCTTGGGGCTTCAGATCCTTGCTTCTGTGTAAAGAAGTTTTTCTCTTCGGTTGGAGGAGAAGCTTACTATGCAAGCGTCCCCTTGTTGATAAGGGAAGACCAGCTTGCGCCTGGTGGTTACCAGTTGGGGTCTATACTAGTGTTCCCTTATTTGAAGGAAGACCTACTGGGTGTGTACCAGTGAGTTGCTTCTGAGCTCATGAAAGAAGCACCTAGCTGAGGTGAAACAGTGGTTTGCCTTCTTACCCGGAAAGAGAAGAAGACTAGCTTGTGTCTGGTGGTGTACCGCCGTGGGTTTTGTTCCAGCAAGTTTGCTTCTGAGCCTGTAAAAGTAGTGGCTGCCTTCTTGCCCGGGAAAGAGAAGTAGACCACAGGGGTTTGGTGTTGTATGTCCTTAAGGGGGCTGTACCCTTGGTGTTTAGTGAAATCCCAAAGTTTGCTTGGGGACTAGACGTAGGACTTCCATTTGGAAGGGTTGAACGAGATAAATGTGTGTTCCTTGTGTGCTTGCTTTCGCGCTCTTTTACTTCCATTGCACACGTTTATCTATATTAACCAACATTTTCAAGTGGTGAATTTTTGTTTCAGTTTTCAGATTTCCTATCACACCCCCCCCCCCTCTAGGTTAGTCTTGTTGCCAGTTGAAAATCTAAAAACTGAAACAAAAATTCACCAGTTGAAAATGTTTGGTTAGTATAGATAAACTGTACAATGGAAGTAAAGTGCACAGAAGCCGCACATAGGGAACACATAATTTATCCTGGTTTGGGCTTTCCAATGGAGTCCTATGTCTAGTCCCCAAGCAAACTCTTGGAATTTCACTAACCACCAAGTAAACTTGGTCTTCCCTGAAACAAGGGGCATACAACACCCAGCACCTCATCTGTCTTCTTCTCTTTCCGGGCAGGAAGCAGTCCACTTCTTTTACAGGCTCAGAAGCAAACATGCTGGAACAAACCCCAACGTGGTTATACACTAGACACAAGCTGGTTTCTTTCTTTTGGGGAAGAAGGAAACCCACTGTTTCCCCTCAGCCAGTGCTTCTTTCATGAGCTCAAAAGCAACTCACTGGTACAACCCAGCAGGTCTTCCATTCAAACAGGGGAACACTGGTATAGACCTAGATGGTCACCACCAGGCGCAAGCTGGTCTTCCTTCTAATCAAGGGGAACGCTTGAACAACAAGCTTCTCTTCTAACTGAAGAGGAACACTTCTAACACAGAAGCAAGGACCTGAAGCCCCTAGATCAAGCTCAAGACACAATGAATGCTTGATCTGAGAGTAAGCCTAAGAATGAAAGAGTTTACAGTAAAGGACTCTTCTTAGCTAAAACCCCAATTCTCTCTCTCTCAAATACACAAAGACACACAGAGAGAGAATGAGGAAGAAGGAAGATGACTTCAAAGCTTCAGCTTGAATGGGCTCGAGCTCTCTTCTTTCTGCTTGAGGTGTATAGAGTTGGATGCTCACTAGATTACACTCCTTGAATGATCTTTAGGTTTTCTTTCTATCTTCTTTCTTCAGTCATTGCTTCATCTTTATATGGAACAGATGAAAAGGATATAGGATCTGTTGAAGAATAGCCATTGGCGTTTTTGGATCCGTTGAGTTTCTGGCTCTTTTCTTCTTCTACTCTCCATATGTTGAGTCTAACGGATGTCTTATTGAGTCTACTGGCTCATTTGAACAAAGGATTCTTCTAGCTGGTGCATATTTCCTGGGGCACAGATAGCAGGTCCCAATTTGTTGACTATGATTTTAAATGGGTGTAGCAACCTGAATTTTTACGAAAAAAAAAAAAAAATTAAATAAAGAATTTAAGACCTAGCTAAATGGATATTTAAATAGAGCATTAAATAAAACTCATTAAATGGAAAAGAGTAATGGGCTTTGCTTAATGGATCTTCTAGAATTTATTGGGTCAAAAATATGAATTTACAAAGAGAGAATAATAGGAAAATACCCTAAATTCGTAACTAAATTATTACCTAAATAGAAAAGGGGTATTTAATGCATTAAATAGGAAGTTAGAGTTGGAATTGGATTCCTAAAACCTACCCCATATGGGTTAGCACGAATTTGGATCTTTTCCAAGTCTAAATAGAGGTTGAAAAGCAAGAGAGGAAAGGTGGAGTTAGGAAATCTCGGAATTAAGGGAATTTGAGTAGTAATAGGAATAGGAACTTGTGTTTACTTAAATACACCTCTTAATCCTCTTGCCGACCCAAGCTCGTGCCAAGGGATTCCTGGACCAGGAGGAGAGGCCTAGGAGGAGGAGATTTCGTGGGAAGAAGAACCTTTCAAGCTCTCAACTCCGTTCTTCAAGTTCTAGCCCTAGAAGAGGAAACGAGTCAAGGTAGGCATTCTCACAAGCAAAAATCCTAAAACTTCGTCTATAGATTGTTCCATACATCAGGAACAAAACCTCAAATTCATAATTTTCCATCGAGCCAATATTTTCTTCTTGAATTTAGAAGTTCTGCAACTCTCTTGACCCCGAGCCCTCTTCTTAACTCTTGATCTCTATGTAGACTTGATCCCATGCTACGAAATTTTACTGTAGATACTTCATGATGTTAGGGATCATTTGCCTCTAAAAAGCCTAAATTTCATTGAGCATGTTGCTCGAATTAAATCAGTCTTGCTATCTATGTCACGTTCTGTGTTACTCGTTGTTGTTCATGCTCAAACCATGTTCAAACCATGCTCTCTCTCAGATTCTGATTTACTGGAAGTACCCTTACATGTCTAGTTTCATTTGCAACTGGTTTCATGATTTTTCGTTGACTATATAATTAGTTATGATTTCTGAACGACCCTGTATCGAAATTAAATGTTCTGGCCCGCAATCCAATGCCTGGTCTGACTCCTGTCGGAGTCAGGCGCAGACAACCAGAAGGCGACACCTCGATATGTCGTTTTCTGGGGCCTGATTGCGACAGCCACCCTGTCGCGACCAAGAAGGCGACAGGTGAGCCGTCGCGTTCTCAGTACCCGATTTGCATGCCCTGTCGCGACCCTTTTTAGGCCCTGTCGCGTTCTGTCCTGACCCTGTCGCGACCAGTACAGGGGTATGTCGCCTTCACAAGTTTTTGATGAAAAACCCATAATAAAATAAAATAAAATATTTTTATCATTTTACCCCTAGTAAAAAACCTACTGTCGCGACCAGTACAGGGGTATGTCGCCGTCGCGTTCTCTACCGTTATACCCCTAGTAAAAACCCTACTTAAAAAGGATGTTATATTGAATGATTTAAAATACATGTTCACGACTTTTCTATCTATGATTTCTCTTGCACTTGCACACACTTGAACCATCCATTTATGGCTGAAATCTTACAGAAAATATCTCATAATATATTACAATAAAGCATATTAACTGCCCTATTTTAAAGGACTTGCATTCGTTTTCTTGCGTTGTTTATATACCGATATGACGCTCCACTGTCCTAGAATTCCTCTAGAACGTCGAGCACCTGTTTTATATACAACTTTTCTTGGCTTGTGGTGAACTCTCCGTCGGATATTCCTTTCGCCGGACTAGTGAACTCTTGCACAAGGCCTCCGTAAGTCTCCTCTGATCATGGATTCCCACATGGTCGACGAGCCGGTTGTACCCTAACACCTATGATACCCTTTAGGGATCAATATGATCCAAACAGCTATTAGAGATTCACTCTCGTCTTAAATCACGCCGGACCTCTGGACCTGTGCATAATAAGGCCAGTGGTAGGATCGTGAGTTCCACCTGACTGCCAACACGACGTGCGCGTGTTGTGCAACTGTTACTATCGCCTGTTTACTCGACGCATTTCGTACAAAGACCACTAGCTCTCATTTGTACTCTACTCGCTCGTCTATTCACGTTCACTCTGCTTTTCGTCTATTCATCTAGTGCTCTCATCTACTTCTTGGTACTCTATATTGGCCATTGACTGATTGTCTAAGATAAACAATATAACCAATGCTTGCAATATATAAAGGGCCCGATCTGGTCCTGGGATGTGCGCCCGAAAGTGCTAGTGCCCATGGGAGTTAAATGATCAGAGTGTTTGGCATTACACTCAAGTGCTATCTATCTCGACTATCTATATGACAATCAAAACACAAAAGGTGCTATACTCTCTCGTTGTCTAGAATGACAAACAAGTGCTATACTCGTCGTGCTATCGTTATACTTGTGCTAGTTGTGCTATGGCCATCCTGCTATTCGTGCTATACTCGATACTTGTGCTCTTTTTGGAAACTATACTCGCTCTCGTGCGATTGTGCTATCTCTTGCTATATTTTGACTCTCTTGTACCTGCTATCTTTAGATACTCTGCTATTAAATGCATTAATTATTTCAAAGCCTGCTTGAGCCTGAGATTTAAGTCCTACTGGGCGTTATCGCTCACCCTGCGTTATTTGATGTTGTGTTCTCAGGTGAGACCGAGGATGACACATTCACTCACGAGGAAGGGAATGACAAAGAGTGAAGCCAGGAGTACCCTCGAGTCGTATGTTATCTTAGAGTTTAGTTAGTTATTTCCTTCTAATGCAATGTAATTGGGCCCTATAGAATGGCTCTGATATTAGTGGTTGTAACTAGACATTTGGAAAATTATTAATGAGAAAGATTTGCTTTAGTATTATTCAGTGTGCAATGGTTTGATGTCTAGTATACGCTCTATACCTTTTCTTGCAACTGCCTTCGCGCTCCGATATTCCGCGTTGGGGCGCGACTGTGACGACCCAACCAGCAAACTGGCCCAACAACTGTACTAGTTGGTAGACTTCCCAAGAAGGTCACCCATCCAGGGACTACTCCCAACTGAGCACGCTTAACTTCAGAGTTCTTTTCAATCTCGAGCTCTGAAAATGACTAGTCCGAGTTGTTGGTAGTTTGCTGATTTAGTCCATTTAACATATTCTTATATGGGGTGTTACAATCTACCCCTCTTATATAAGTGACGTCCTCGTCGCTGCTCACATATAGCACACAATCAAACCCCAGGCAGGCAGGATTCTAGAGGTGGCCCCCATAGGCTCAAGAGGTGGCTCCCACTATGTAGCACTTTGCGCCATTATGGCCTCAAGAGGTGGCTCCCATAGCGTAGCACTTTGCCCTGTGTGGCACTTAGTTCCTGCACTTCCGGCTGGGCAAGGCTCTGATACCATTTGTGACGACCCAACCAGCAAACTGGCCCAACAACTGTACTAGTTGGTAGACTTCCCAAGAAGGTCACCCATCCAGGGACTACTCCCAACTGAGCACGCTTAACTTCAGAGTTCTTTTCATCTCGAGCTCTGAAAATGACTAGTCCGAGTGTTGGTAGTTTGCTGATTAGTCCATTAACATATTCTTATATGGGGTGTTACAATGGGCCTGTAGACATTAATTGCAAGGTAGATGATCAGACTTGTGAAATCTTTTGTCAAATGGCACATACCTCTTTTTTCCTTCTGTCTGTATTCCTGTAGATATCTAGAAATAGAAGGTCAGATGCCTTCTTTTATTGTAGGAAGGAGGAATTCTCTTTTTATCTTCTATCCATGTTTTCTTGCTGACAGCCTACTGTAAGAGCTTTTTATCTATCAGAGAAATGACAGGATAAGAGTTAGAAAGTCATTTGAATTATCATTGGGTGCCAATTACATTTTGAAACATTTTAATTGTAAAAGCAATCGATGTTACAGAGGCAATCATGTTTCATGAAGGTAATTGATATAACTTCAACTATAGACATTGACTGTGTGGAAGTTAGAGTGAGAAACAACTGTAATCGATGCATGAAGGTAATCAATATAAAAGATAATCAATGTTTGAATATAATAGTAATCAATGTTTGAGACAATCTATGTTTATGCAATCGATGTGAAAGTATAATCAATGTTCATGCAATCAATGTTTTTGCAATCGATGTTTAAGTATAATCGATGTTTAATTTATACAGTAATCGATATGAAATAGAGCAACAATTGATGGAAAACCATATAACGTAAACAGTGGAAGTCAAGCTTTGGATGGCCAAAATATAACACAATTGGTCGAAGTGAAGCTTCGGATATGACAAAGTTAATTTCGGATATGACGAAGTGGACTTCGTATAGAATGAAAAACAATGGAGTCGATCGAAGTTGAAACCCGCAGTCAATCGAAGTGAACTTCTTATTTAACATCGGATATGACGAAGTTAGCTTCGTATATGACGAAGTAGGACTTCGACTGATCACGACCAAAAGCATGCATGACGAAGTGCTAGCTTCAAATGTGACGGTGTGGACTTCGAATATGACGAAGCTAGCTTCGTATATGACGAAGTAAGCTTCGACTGAACATGATAAAAACATGCATGACGAAGTGAAGCTTCCAATAAAACATGTTATTTTTTATGCGTAGATAATCTTGAACAATGGTAATAAATATATTCATGTTATTATGATAATCATGAGGTTTTGTTATCACCAAAATAAAAAGATAAAATATAGGAGTGGTTCAACAATCTAACCCTTTTTGGTGATGACAAAACTCATGTGAAGATTCAACAAATATTCAATACAGAAAATTCATAACATAACATACTCTCCCCCTTTTTGTCAATAACCAAAAGGAAAGATCTTACCCTTTGCAATCTCCCCTTAAGGAATATTCTTACCATTTTGAAGGAGTGGGGTTCAACAATATTTGAATGAAATATTTTCTCCCTCTTTTACTTGCTCCCCCTGAATGTGAGGCCCCCTTAGTTGATGCTCATGCAAATCTTCATAAATACCTTTTGTTTGTCGACCAATTTGTCATCATCTGTCGACATCTTCTTGTTGATTTCTTGACATATTTCATTTGTTATTATGTTGAGGGCTCTTCAAGAGTACTCCCTGCATTGATCCTATAAAGAGACATAAATGATTTCAAGGATATTAGTAGCATTGTTAACAAAAATGATATGATTTAAAATAAAATTAAAAAATTAAGGATGACTACTTCCTCTTCAGATTGGAATGAAGTGAAGAGTTGGTAGTCACTAGTCGGATGCTTTTGAGCATCCCTAACCATACCCATTTGAATGTCTTTTTGTTGTTTTGTTCATTAAGAGCAGATTGACATTCTCTTCATCTTCTTCTATGCTTGAGCTGTCTGAGGAGTTATCCCATGTAGCTGTGAAGGTCTTCCTTTTATGTTTATTGTGTTTCTCGTCTTTTCTCTTCTTCTTTTCCTCCTTGCTCTTGGCTAAGACTTTTTAGATGATTTCTTCTTCATTGTCAATATCACTGCTTTCACCAATAGTCTCTTCATCCGAAGTGCCCTCCTCAGTCTTGAATGCATTATTTGGCCTTCTTCTAAAAGAGCTTTCTCCTAATCTCTCCATGTTGATCTCATGAGCCATGAGAGATCCAATGAGCTTTTCAATGTCAATGTGGAGAGTGTAGACGCGAGATTTGGCCCATTTCCTGCAAGGCAATTTGCCCATTAAGCTTCGTTTGACCGTTGTTGACTGGCCTCGGATTCCATGTAGACGGCATCATCGACTGCCGCCTACTACTTGTTGACGGCATACCCCATGGACGCCGACCCATCTTGACGTCCACACCTCTGGACGTCTGCATGGTGTTGCGGCAATATATCTTGACGTCAAGGCCGTTACCTGGTCTGCGCAACTAACCCGAGAATATAGCCCACTTGCGCCATTGTCTCGCCCAGCAACGCATGGGGCCGTTCCCAACGGGTTATGGGCCACCTTGGCAGTCCCTTGACCCAGTAAAAATCCCATTTGGCCTCCCCCTATTGGTTGGAGCTTAAACACATGGAGTGCCACATATGCAAGTGTGTTTCTTCACACTTGAGCATCCAATGCTCTCAACCCCCGAGCTCACTGTCTATATAACTCCCCCTTGGTCCCTCTGAACAAGGGGGGAGAGGCTGGACGTCCATATGCTCAAGCTTTGAGAGAGGAGAGAGAAAATCATACTATACCTTCCATAACTGCTCTCTACTTCCTCTCAACCTGTGGGACGTCCAAGGAGGCTTCTAAGGAGCTGAAGGAGCCTCTGCAACGAGCTAGCATCACCAACAAAGAGGATCACCTCCCCCTCTCTTCCTCCCTTTCTCTATTCTCTTTTACATATGTGCATGTCACACACTCTTTCCACACACTCTAGGCACGTAGGTCACTGTCCTACACACCTAGAAAGGGGTTTCCCAACCAAAAACGGAGGGAAGAAGGGTGGTCATAGCATTTGGCCAGCCCTCTTCTCAAGTCCGCAACCGGTACGGGACTCTCCTTTGGGCCTTCCACTTTTCGTTTTGAGTATTTGCTGCACTATCTAGGGTCTAATTGAGTTTTGTTCTGTGGCAGGAACCATCCAAAGAAGACCGTGGAGCTCTCTTCCTTTGGCCGGCTGAAGGAGGAGAAGTTGGAGCTTCACCATCACCCGCGACGCGAGGCTACCACTCCGGCGTGATCACCACAACTCCTTGGGCACAGGTAAGCCCTGGCAATCACTATCATCTCCCATCCCCTTCCGGTTCTCCTTGTTTCCCCTCAGTCAAACTGGTCAAACGAGAGAGTCAACGAGGTCAACCGGCACACTCTCCACCGCCAACGAGGGAGCGGAACGTCCGTGAACCACCGTCGGAGAAGGTCACACCGGCCGGCGCCCGAGGACGGAGGCGGAATGAGACGTCCACAGAGAGGTCATTAGCTTCTTCTATAGCAGTGACCGTTGGAGTCCACTCCTTTGTGAGAGATCTTAAGATCTTTCTGACTATGTCTCCCTGGCTGTACTTCTTACCAAACTTGCAAGTCATTGATGATTTCAGTAAACTTGTTGTACATATGAGATATGGACTCACCCTGTTCCATTTTGAACTTCTCATATTTTGTCACCAAGATATCAATCATGGTTTCTTTGACCTTGTCTGTTCCTTCATAGGTGAGCTTTAGCTTGTCCCACATCACTTTTGCTGGCTTGCAAGCATATATTCTATTGAATTCTTATTTTTCAGTGTGTAGCATATGAAGCTTTTGGCATGATGTTCAGGGAAACCTTCTTTTTATCTTCAGCTATCCATTCTTCCTTTGGCTTAGATATTTGGAGGTCACCATCTTCTATGATGCTCTAAAGTTGGAAGTCGTAGCCTCGTAGGAAGAATTCCATCGTTGTCTTCCAGTAAGGGTAGTCTTCTCCATCAAATAGTGGAGGTCGGAAGATGATTGACCTTCTGCAAAATCTTGAGCTGCCATGTATCTTTGCTCAAAGATCGTTGAGTCTTCTAGATCTTCAGAGACCAGTGCTCTAATACCACTTGTTGGCCCTCTTGATATGGAAGCAAGACTAACCTCGAGTGGGGTAAATAGGAAAACTGAAAGAAAAATTCACCACTTGAAAATGTTTAGATAGTATAGATAAATGTGTGCCATGGAAGTAAAGAGCGCAGAAGTAAAGAGCATAGAAGCAAGCACATAGGGAGCACATAATTTTATCCTAGTTCGGCCCTTCCGAATGGAAGTCCTACGTCCAGTCCCCAAGCAAACTCTTGGCATTTCACTAACCACCAAGTAAACTATGTCTTCCCTAAACATGGGGTATACAACAACCAACACCCCAACTGGTCTTCTTCTCTTTCCCCAGTAAGAAGGCAGCCTAGTTCTTTTACAGGCTCAGAAGTAAACTTGCTGGAACAAACCCCAGCATGGTTACACCACCAGACACAAGCTGGTCTTCTTCTATTTCTAGGCAAGAAGGCAACCCACTATTTCACCTCAGTCAGGTGCTTCTTTCATGAGCTCAGAAGTAACTCACTGGTACACACACCAGCAGGTCTTCCTTCAAACAAGGGGAACACTGGTACAACCCTAGATGGTCACCACCAGGTGCAAGCTAGTCTTCCTCTCTCAACAAGGGGAATGCTTGCACAGCAACCTTCTCTTCCAACCGAAGAGGAACACTTCTAACACAGAAGCATGGACTTGAATCCCTAGATCAAGCTTAAGATACACAATGAAATGCTTGATCTGAGACTAATCCTAAGTAAGAAAGAGTTTACAATAAGGGACTCTTCTTAGGCTAAACCCCAGCTCCTCTCTCTCAAATATACAAAGACCACACAGAGAGAGAATGAGGAAGAAGGAAGACGACTTCAAAGCTTCAGCTTGAATGGGCTTGAGCTCTCTTCCTTTCTACTTGAGTGTGTATGGAGTTGGATGCTCAATGGATGTGCACTCCTTGAATGATCTTCAGGTTTTTCTTTCTATCTTCTTTATTCAGTCATTGCTTTATCTTTATATGGAGCAGATTAAAAGGATCTATTGAAGAATAGCCCTTGGAGCGTTTTGGATCCATTGAGTTTCTTGGCTCTTTTATTCTTCTGCTCTCCGTCTATTGAGTCAAACAGATGTCTTCTTGAGTCTAGTTGATCCTTTGAATAATGGATTCTTCTGGCTGGTGCATATTTCCAAGGGCACAGATAGCAGGTCCCAATTTGTTGACTATGATCATAAAAGGGCCTGTAGACATTAAATGCAAGGAAGATGATCATACTTGTGAAGTCTTATGTCAAATGGCTCATACCTCTTTTGCCTTATGTCTGTATTTCCTGCAGATATCTAGAAATAGAAGGTTAGATGCTTTTCTTTTGTTTCAAGAAGGAGGAATTGTCTTTTTGTCATCTGTCCATGTTTCATACTGATAGCCTACTGTAAGAGCTTTTTATCTATCAGAGAAATGACAGGATAATAGTTAGAAAGTCATTTCAATTATCATTGGGTGCCAATTACATTTTGAAACATTTAAAATGTAAATGCAATCGATGATACAGAGGCAATCAATGTTTCATGAAGTTAATCATTATGTAACTTCAACTATAGACTTCAAATGTATGGAAGTTTAAGTGAGAAGCAACTATAATCGATGCATGAAGGTAACCGATATAAAAGAAATCGATGTTTAAATATAATAGTATCGATGTTTGAAACAATCTATGTTTATGCAATTGATGCGAAAATATAATCAATGTTCATGCAATCAATGATTATACAATCAATATTAAGTATAATCGATGTTTGATTTATCACAGTAATCGATATGAAATAGAGCAACAATTGATTGAAAAGAATATAAGGTAAACAGTGAAGTATAGCTTTAGATGGCCAAAATATAACACATCGATCGAAGTGAAGCTTCAGATATGACGAAGTGAACTTCGGATATGATGAAGTGAACTTCATATATGACGAAGTGGACTTCGTATAAAATGAAAAACAACGTAGTTGGTTTCATATATGAAGAAGTAGGACTTCGACTGATCACGACCAAAAGCATGCATGACGAAGTGCCAGCTTCAGATATGACGAAGTGGACTTTGGATATGACGAAGCTAGCTTCGTATATGATGAAGTAAGGTTCGACTGAGCATGATAAAAACATACATGACGAAGTGAAGCTTCAAATAAAACATGTTATATTTTATGCATAGATAATATTGAAAAATGGTAATAAATATATTCATGTTATTTATGATAATCATGAGGTTTTCATATCACCAAAATAAAAAGATAAAATATAGGAGTGGTTCAACACCTGTCCCCAAGCAAAACAGTGATGAATCTTGGTAAACTGCGGAGAACCGTGAGAAGCACTCTCCACCCTAACCAGTGGTACTTGTCCACCTCCAGAATTTCATCTTGATGCCCATAGGACATCACATACACATTGAGTCTTCCAATAGGTACTTTTCTATAGTACGGCTCCACAGCCTTCTATGGTAGCAGTGCCATAATTGTCGCATTAATCATTTTATCTCATTAATCACTTAATTAACACATATTTCTCACATGCACTTAATGACATATTCTTATGCTCTTGGTATAAACACATACTTCAGATTATAGAAATTACTTGCTATCTAACAATAGTATAACATACTTAACAGAACCTAAACATGGTACTAATCATCAGGAAAATCATTAATTTTACCTAACCATACTTAACATGATCATTATGGCCTCATAACTAGTAACAATAACTAGATTATCAAAACATGCTCAAAATTTTACCACAGGCAACCCTAAATCCAAAGAAAAATACATATCATATACATGGATCATATCATATTGTGTTTTTTTTTTCAAAATTTGGAACATTATCTATTATGGAAATATCATATATGGCCTCATAACTAGAATATTCCTTGCTATCTAACAATAGTATATCAAACTTAACAGAACCTAAACATGGTACTAATCATCAGGAAAATCATTAATTTTACCTAACCATACTTAACATGATCATTATGGCCTCATAACTAGTAACAATAACTATGAATATCAAAACATGCTAAAAATTTTACCACAGGCAACCCTAAATCTTTTTTTTTTTCCTGAAAGCGGACCTCAGGTGTATATCTGGAGAGTGCACCCTCCCTCAGGGAGGAGAATGTTCTCACTAACCATATTATACCTGGGCCAGAGTTATTTCTGGTAATAAATAGTGATGATACAAGAGTGTGCCCGATCAAAAAATTCTAACATGATACAGTCCGGCCCTATCTAGAACTAGAGGCCCTTTACAAAGGTGGGGAATATCGCTAGACCCCCCAACACATATTCTCTTTAGAACAGCAACCTAATTACCTAAGGCATCTGCAACTTGATTGTTTCACGGTAACAATGTCGCAATGAGAGATGTTGACCATGCAACCGAGCCACCGCTTCCTGCCACCACCTGTACGCTTGCCATGAAGGGCAACACCCAGATGTGAAGGAGTTTACCAAGGCAACCCTAAATCCAAAGAAAAATACATATCTTATATTATCGAAAAATACATATCATATACATGGAACATATCATATATAGATTTTTTCAAAAAATTTTGGAACAATATCTTATAGGAAAAATCATATATGGCCTCATAATTTTGAAGCATGATAAAAACATGCATGACAAAGTGAAGCTTCCGATAAAACATGTTTTTTTATGCATAGATAATCTTAAAATATGGTAATAAATATATTCATGTTATTTATGATAATGATAAGATTTTGTTATCACCAAAATAAAAAGATATACACATAGGAGTCGTTCAACACTGTCACCCAGGCAAAACAGTGACGAACCTTGGTAAACTGCGGAGAACCGAGAGAAGCACTGTCCACCCTAACTAGTGGTACTTGTCCACCTACAGAATTTCATGTTGATGCCCACAGAATATCACATACACATTGAGTCTTCTGATAGGGACTTTTCTATAGTACGGCTCCACAGCCTTCTATGGTAGCAGTGCCATAATTGTCACATTAATCATTTTAACTCATTAATCACTTAATAACACATATTTCTCACATGCACTTAATGACATATTCTTATGCTCTTGGTATAAAACACATACTCATATTATAGAAATATTCCTTGCTATCTAACAATAGTATAACATACTTAACAGAACCTAAACATGGTACTAATCATCATGAAAATCATTAATTTTACCAAACCATACTTAACATGATCATTATGGCCTCATAACTAGTAACAATAACTATGAATATCAGAACATGCTCAAACTTTTACCACAGGCAACCCTAAATCCAAAGAAAAATATATATCATATATTATCGAAAAATACATATAATATACATGGAACATATCATATA
The DNA here is from genome assembly GCA_014218235.1 of Colocasia esculenta. Classification (NCBI taxonomy): domain Eukaryota; kingdom Viridiplantae; phylum Streptophyta; class Magnoliopsida; order Alismatales; family Araceae; genus Colocasia; species Colocasia esculenta. The sequence continues at coordinate 15,701 of JACBKR010002102.1, read as the reverse complement.
TTGATTTTTTTCAAAAAATTTGGAACAATTTATCTATTATGGAAAAATTATATATGGCCTCATAACTAGAATATTCCTTGCTATCTAACAATAGTATAACCGACTTAACATAACCAAAACATGGTACTAATCATTAGGAAAATCATTAACTTTTACCTAACCATACTTAACATGATCATTATGGCCTCATAACTAGTAACAATAACTATGAATATCAGAACATGCTCAAAATTTAACCACAGGCACCCCTAATCCAATGAAAAATCTATCATAATATTTATCGAAAAATACATATCAAATACATGGAACATGCCATATATTGATTTTTTTCAAAAACTTTGGAACAATGTAGTTGTGGTGGCGTTTTCCTATTTGGGGCCGAGCCAAATGGGCCTCCACCGGAGAAAAAGGGAAGACGATCGCTGGTGCGGACAGAAGCTTGCAAGACCATAACTAGATCAGGGAGGCCCGGTTGAAGAACTGGGGAGACCCTCCGATGCCTAATCGAATGAGACTTGAGAGGCTTGAAGGAAGGGGGTTCTCGTGTGTGAATTGCACGAGGGCGAGTGTCAACGTCCAAGACGGCCTACCTCTATATGGAGGTTACTAGCCTTTATAGCGGATGGTGCAGAAGGAGTGGGGACGTAACGTCCCTATGTGCCGAAAATGGCGCACCGGTTGGCGCCCTTGGCAGTGAGTTACGCGTCCCGTTGCCCGTTGAGGGGTTCTGCAGTTATCACGCCACTTGATTGTGGGGAGCACGATGACCATTGTACCGTCGCAATAAGGCGAAGGGCTTGCTCGGATTCTTCTTGGAAAAGTGTCGGTGGGTGGCCTGCTCTGTGGGCTAGACCTGCTGTTCGGTAGCTACTTGTCTGGGTGTAGCGCATGCTAATGGGATCACGGTGCGCCTTGAGCAGGACCTGTTCGGTAGGCTGGGGCCTGGAACGAACAGAATGAGGGTGTCCGAGACCACTCCTGGATCCTGGAGGTGTTCGGGCATGGAGCCCGCGCGGTGCCTGGTGCTCGGGTACTTTGGTGATTGCGGGCTCGAGCAGGATTTGCCTGGTCTGCTCAGTAAGGGCAAATCCTTTTCGAGCAGCCGGTGCGGTGTTCGGAAACTACTACTAGGACTGTTGGGCGCTTAGCAGCTGAAGCATGTTCGGCATCCGGTTGGCTGAAGCCGAGGACACATGGTGCGAGGGCCATAGCCATTTTGCCTTGCTGGGTCATGATAGGCCTATGGGCTAGGACGCTAAAAATAGCCTGTACACTTGCCCCCCACCCTCTCAAGTCTGCTCGGATGTGATCGTGAGCACTTGAGAGGGGAAATCTCTACCCGAGTCATCGGATGAGGGACTTCGTGCCTGCGGCGGAAGAACCGTCCAATCGCGATAAGACGACATCCTCTGAGGAGTGCCTGTAAGCGAGGTCGGAGGTCGGGAGGCCTTTGTCGCCATTCTATAGGAGCGTCACCGGAGGACGCGGGACCCTTGTCTTGACGGTCGAATCGGAAGTCGTGTGTTTAGAGGCTCGTAGGTCCCACGCAGGTTTTGCGAGCTGATGAGCTCGGTGACCCGGGTTTGTACCGAACACCTCTATCTTAGACGAGTACCACACTGTCCTTCGAGCTGAAGAGCTCTTTGCCAGGGTGAAACTGTTCGCCCTTTACATAAACCGATAGAATGGAGAAAAAAGATAGGACGCCGAACAGAGAGGCTTTTATAATAAGCCTTACACGCCAGGTTCTCGGTTTGGTTTTGCCGCCGAGGGTTGAAGCTTATAGAAACCTCTTCCGAGAACTCGAATGACCTTATAGGGTCCTTCCCATTTCGGGTGATTCGCCTGTGGGCTCTGCCACAACTAAACTCTCCTCGCATGCAGCGTGGCATTGGGCAGTGGAGAGGAGCTCGGCGAGGGTCGATGACTACTGCACCCCGAGCGTCCTTTGAAGGAAGCTGTCGTGAGTGCCTTGGATAGGACACTAGTGGCTAAGGGACATCGATGAGTGGGATGCGATGTGCTTTTGTCCAGAACTGCTTGATGTAGTCCCAGAGAGCTTCTTCCTTCTTCTACCGAATAGACAGAAGAGATGCTGCGTGCGCGGCTGAGACTTCATGCCAAGAGTAGTCCCGGAAGGACTTTTTCAACTGGTGGAAAAAAGAGATGGAGCCTGTGGGGAGGTTTTCGAACCTGCCCGCGCAACCTCCTTCAGCGTGGTCGGGAAAGACCGGCATTTGGTCCGTCTGATGCTCCGTGAACACCATGTGTGACTCGAACCCATCGACGTGGTCTGCTGGGTCAGTGGTGCCGTCGTAGGTGCGATGGAAGGTAGAGGTAGTTTTTGGGGAGACCCAGGCCTCCCAGATCTCCATGGTGAACGTGGAGCAGAAGTCCAGGTCGTCGTCCCCCAAGAGTCTACCCTCTGCCTTCCGGATCATCGCGTCCATACGGGCTCAGGTCAGTGACGCGGCGGAGTCGTCTGACCAATTCCTGGTCGCATGCGCTGAGCCCTCACGCCTGGACGCGTGGGCACTAGAATCGATGTCGAATGCATAGGGGCCTGAATCGCCACTGCACGGCGTGGTGAGTTGTCCTAACCGCTCTGGTGTTCGGCATGCGAACGGTGGCGATTCTGCATGCTGCTTCTCTGGCGGCGCGGAGGGACGAGACCGTTCGTAAGATGACTCCGCTATTGCTCCGGTGGCAGGGGAACCGTGAGGGCCGGTTTTCTGGCCACTGGGGCCTGGAGGCCCTGACAGATTCTTGTCAGATGTTGTATCTCCCGCTAGAGCTCTGCTATCTCCAGGGTGGTCACAGGTACTGCAGCAGCAGGATTGTCATCGGGTGCACCAGTGGGGGCGACGGTGGCGTTGACAGGGGGGACTTTGACGTGCGAGTCCGCGCGTGGCTGTCGATATCTCGTCCCCCTACTGTAATAGTTTTGGTGAGAGGAACGTCCACGAGCCATGGTTGCTGTCGTTCCCACAGATGGCGCCAAACTGTGGTGGTGTTTTCCTATTTGGGCCTGAGCCAAATGGGCCTCCACCGGCGAAGAAGGGAAGATGATCGCCGGTGCGGACAGAAGCCTGCAAGACCAGAACTAGATCAGGGGGGGTCAGTTGAAGAACCTGGGAGAACCCTCTGATGCCTAAGTCAAAATGAGACTTGAGAGGCTTAAAGGAAAGGGGGTTCTCGTGTGTAAATCGCGCGAGGGCGAGTGTGAGCGTCCAAGACGGCCTACCTCTGTATGGAGGTTACCTTGGCCTTTTATAGGAGAAGGTGCAGAAGGAGTGGGACGGAACGTCCCCTAATGAGGCCGAAAAGGGCGCGCCGGTTGGCACCCTTGGTGGGGAGTTATGCGTCCAGGTGCCCGTTGAGGGGTTCTACAGTTAACGTGCCACTTGATCATGGTACGTGCAAGATGCAGCCGTTGTAACCATCGCAATAAGGCGAAGGGCTGCTCAGATTCTTCTGGGCGAAACGTACCGAGCGGGTGGCCTGCTCGGTGGGCTAGACCTCCTGTTCGGTAGCTAGTGTCTGGGCGTAGCACATGCCAATGGAATCACGGTGTGCCTTGAGTAGGACCTGTTCAGTAGGCTGGGGCCTGGACCGAACTGAATAAGGGGTGTCCAGAGACCACTCCCTGGATCCTGGAGGTGTTCGGGCGTGGAGCCTGCGCGGTGCCTGGTGCTCGGGTACTTTGGTGATTGCGGGCTCGAGCAGGAACTGCCCTGGTCTGCTCAGTAAGGGCAAATCCTTTTCGAGCAGCAGGTGCAGTGTTCGGAACTACTGTTGGGACCGTTGGCGCTTAGCAGTTGAAGCGTGTAGCAACCTGGATTTTTGCGAAAAATAAAGAATTAAAACCTAGCTGGATATTTAAATAGAGCATTAAGTAAAACCCATTAAATGGAAAAGGTAATGGGCTTTGCTTAATCGATCTTCTAGAATTTATTGGGTCAAAGTATGAATTTACAAAGGAGAATAATAAGAATACCCTAAATTCGTAACTAAATTTTTACCTAAATAGAGAAGGGGTATTTAATGCATTAAATAGGAAGTTAGAGTTGGAATTGGATTCCTAAACCTACCCTATAAGGTTTAGCACGAATTTAGATCTCATCCGAGTCTAAATAGTGATTTGAAAGCAAGGAAGGAAGGTTAGAGTAAGGAAATTTCGGAATTTAAGAGGAATTAGAGTAGTAGTAGGAATAGAAATACATACTTGCATAAATACACCTCTTAAACTCCTTGGGCAACCCTAGCTCGTGGCCAAGAGTTGCTGGATTTGGAGAAGAGGCTAAGGAGGAGAGGATTTCGTGGAGAGAAGAAGAGCTTGAAGCTTCTTCCTTGTTCTTCAAGTTCTAGCCCTAGAAGACAAATCGAGTCAAAGGTAGGCATTCTCACAAGCATAAACCATGAAACATTTTCTGTAGGTTCTTCTTACCCTCTTGAACGAACCCCCAAGTTTCATATTTCCATCAATCCTATCTTTTGTTCTTAATTTTTTGAGTTCTGCAAACAAGACAACCCCGAGATGTCATGTTTAATTCAAATCTCTATGTATACTTGATCCCATGCTACGAAATTTTTACTGTAGATACTTCATGTGTTAGGGATCATTTGCCCCTAATAAGCCTAAATTTCATTGATCATGTTGCTCGAATTAAATCAGTCTTGCTCTCTGTGTCATGTTCTATGTTACTCGTTCTTGTCTTTCTCAAACCATATTCAAACCATGCTCTCTCTCGAATCTCTATTTACTTGGAAGTACCCTTACATGTCTAGGTTAATTTGCAACTGGTTTCATGATTTTTTCATCGTGTATACAATAGTTATGAATTTCTGAACAACCCTATATCAAATTGATTCAAGTCGGCCGCGCATCCAAAGCCTGGTCTGATTCCTGTCAGAGCCAGGCGCAGACCAACAGAAAGCGACGGCCCGATTGTCGCCTTCTGGGTCTTATTGCGACCGACACCTGTCGCATTTCTCAAGCCATTGCGACGCCTTCCTTGTCGCTTTCTGAAATGCGACAGTACCTATGTCGCGTTCTCAGAATCCGATTTGCAAGCCCTGTCGCGACCCGTACAAGACCCTGTCGCGTTCTGCCTGGCACATGTCGCCACCCTTACAGCCCTATTACGCCTTCTTACGGTTATACCCCCAGTAAGAACCCTACTTAAAAATGGTGCTATATTGAATGATTTAAAATACATATTCACGACTTATTTCTATCTATGATTTCTCTTGTACTTGCCACCCTTGAACCATCCCTTTATGGCTGAAATCTTGCAGAAAATATCTCATAATGTATCTGGTAACTTATTGAAGTAAAGTAATTAATTGCCCTATTTTAAGGACTTGTATTCGTTTCCTGCATTGTTTATAATACCGATATCGACGCTCCACTGTCCTAGAATTCCTCTAGAACGTCGAGTACCTATTTTTATATACATACTTTTCTTGGCTTGTGGTGAACTCTCCGTCGGATATTCCTTTCGCCGGACTAGTGACTCTTGCACAAGGCCTCCATAAGTCTCCTCTGACATGGATTCCACATGGTCGACGAGCCTTTGTACCCTAAAACCCATTACACCTTTAGGGATCAATATGATCCAAACGGCTATTAGAAGTTCGCTCTTACCTTGAATCACGTCGAACCTCTGGACTTGTGCACATGCCAGCGGAAGATCGTGAGTTCCACATGACTGCCAACACCACGTACGCGTGTTGTGCAACTGTTACTATCGTCGTTTACTCGTCGCATTATGCAATGTCCACTAGCTCTCATCTATACTTTACTCGCTCGTCTATTCACATTCACTCTACTATCTCGTCTATTCATCTAGTGGCTCTCATCTACTTCTTGTACTCTATATTGGCCATTGACTGATTATCTAAAGATAACATATAACCAATGCCTGGCAATATATAAAGGGCCCGATCAGGTCCTGGGATGTGCGCTCGAAAGTGCTAGTGCCCATGGGAGTTAATGATCAGAGTGTTTGGCATTACACTCAGTGCTATCTATCTCGACTATCTATATGACAATCAAACACAAAAACGTGCTATACTCTCTCGATGTCTAGAATGACAAACAAGTGCTCGTCGTGCTATTATACTTGTGCTAGTTGTGCTATGGCCATCCTGCTGTTCGTGCTATACTCGATACTTGTGCTATTTTTGGAAACTATACTCAATCTCGTGCTATTGTGCTATCCTGTTACCTGTTGTGCTATCTCTTGATATATTTTGCCTCTCTTGTACTTGCTATCTCTAGATACTCATCCATTGAATGCGTTTTATTTTAAGCCTGCTTGAGCCTGAGATTTAAGTCCTACTGGGCGTTATCGCTCACCCTACGTTATTTGATGTTATGTTCTCAGGTGAGACCGAGGATGACACATACACTCACGAGAAGGGAATGACCAAGAGTGAAGCCAGGAGTACCTTCGAGTCGTTATGTTATCTTAGAGTGGTAGTTAGTTATTTCCTTCTATTGCAATGTAATTGGGCCCTATAGAATGGCTCTGATATTACTGGTTGTAACTAGACATTTGAAAAGTTATCAATGAGAAAGATTTGTTTTAGTATTATTGAATGTGCAATGGTTTGATGTCTAGTACTCGCTCTATACCCTTTTCTTGCAACTGCCTTCGCGCTCCAATATTCCGCGTCGGGGCGTGACAAAGCGTGTTCGGCAGCCGGTTGGCTGAAGCCGAGGACACGTGGCGCGAGGGCATAGCTGTTTTTGCCTTGCTGGTCTTGATGGGCCTATGGGCTAGGGGCTAAAAATATCCTCTACAATATCTATTATGGAAAAATCATATATGGCCTCAAATTTTGGAGCATGACAAAGTGAAGCTTCAGATAGAACATTTATTTTTTATGCTAGATAATCTTGAAAAATGATAATAAATATACTCATGTTATTTATGATAATTATGAGATTTTGTTATCACCAAAATAAAAAGATAAAATATAGGAGTGGTTCAACACCTGTCACCCAGGCAAAATAGTGACGAATCTTGGTAAACTGCAGAGAACCGAGAGAAGCACTCTCCACCCTAACCAGTGTACTTGTCTACCTCCAGAATTTCATCTTGATGCCCACAGGATATCACATACACATTGAGTCTTCCCTAGGGACTTTTCTATAGTACGGCTCCATAGCATTCTATGGTAGCAGTGCCATAATTGTCACATTAATCATTTTATCTCATTAATCACTTAATTAACACATATTTCTCACATGCACTTAATGACATATTCTTATGCTCTTGGTATAAAACACATACTTCAGAATTAGAATATAGAAATATCCTTGCTGTCTAACAATAGTATAACATACTTAACAGAGATTAATTTTACCTAACCATACTTAACATGATCATTATGGCCTCGTAACTTGTAACAATAACTATGAATATCATCCTCAAATCATATATTGATTTTTTCAAAAATTTTAGCTGGTTTTTTTTATATTCTTGTAATTTACTTGGATTTTTGTTGTGGTAAATATGTATGTTATATAGATTTACTTCGGGCAATAAAGTTATTCATAGTTATTGTTACTAGTTATGAGGCCATAATGATATAGATACATATCAATATTATTGAAAAATACATATCATATGCATGGAACATATCATATATTGATTTTTTTTAAAAATTTTGGAACATATATCTATTTTTAACATTTAAAATACTTTTAGGCAATTACCATGATAATACTTAAAATAACCTAAACTAGAATCTAATGAAATTTTTGTTTTAAACATAGTGACAAGAACCCTAAATCCAAAGAAAAATACTAAACCACATAATCAAATTATAGTTTTTTTACCCGAAGTAAATCTAATATAACACACATATTTACCACAACAAAAATCCTAGTAAATTACAAGAATTATAAAAAAATATCAAAATTTCATAATTTACTCCACAATACGTACATGACATGACGAACCCCTAAAATCCACTCTTACACTCAAAATCCTCTAAAAATCACATCACATACTTTAAAATAGATTTTCTGGAAACTGAAGAACTTAACAAAAAGGACATTGCCATGAAGGATGGTTGATGACAATGTATGTTGCTGTCAGACCAAGAACTTGGCGACAATATATGTTGTCGTCAACCTCCTATCTGCAGAAAGTGCAGTGCAGACCAAAATCAAAGAAAAAGGAATTTTGCCTAAGTGATAGTCATAGGGATGAAACTCCTAAGTTACTTGCCTCTGAATAACTCCACGAAGATCGAATTTAGGTGATGAAGCCCTCCTCAGCCAAGCCAAAGAGGTATTCTTCTCTGGTTGATTCGACTCCCATATCTTGTAGATGATTTCCCCACAAGTCAGGGGCCTCCCCATGTTCAGTTGAGTCTTCCTCTTGCCGAAGAATGTCGGAGTAACCTCTGCTTCGTCAGATTGATCACCCAAAAGTATCTCCCTTTTCTCTCTTCGAACTCTCAATAAACCCTAGCTAATAAAAGGTTCTCTATGTACTGAAACGACCTATATTTATAGGGGTTTGGGTCGTGATCAAGGTAGGAAAGAAGACCCCAAACCAATTATGACTTCCCCAAACAATCGCGAAGAAATTGGAACGGATTTGGATTAGGAAACAAATGTCACATAGAGAGGTAGACGACAAAGGTGATTGCCGTCAACTTCTCCATAAAGAAAATTCCTAGAAATCTGAAAGACATAAACGACAATGGTTGCTGCCATTAAAACCATATTGGCAACGGTGAAGCATGTCGTTAAAGGACTGGAGGCACTATTTGTTGTCACCCATATGTGTTTCAGCCAACAACTTAAAATACACACATAGCAAGCATGGATACATAGAAATCTAGGACCTTATAGTGACTTTTAGTACTTGGTAGAGACTTACACTCACGCATAGTGATAGTTTCCAAACAAGCTTGGCTTGTCCTTCCACATTTGACCATTTAATATACCAAATAGTCAATGCAAATTGAGGTGCATTTGTTGGCCCACATAGTTAAGGCAGCGAGACTAACTTAGAGGGGGGGGGGGGGTGAATAGGTAATCTGGAAGTTGAAACAAAAATCACCATTTGAAAATATTTGGTTAGTATAAATAAGCGTGTGCAATGGAAATTAAAGGCGCGGAAGCATACACAAACAAGACACAAAGATTTATCCTGGTTCGGCCCTTCCAAATGGATGTCCTATGTCTAGTCCCTAAGCAAACTCTTGAGTTTTCACTAACCAAGGGTATAGTCCCCCTACAATACCTTGCCCCTGTTGGTCTTCTCTCTTCTGAGCAAGAAGGCAACCCACTGTTTCACCTCTGCCAGGTGCTTCTTTTTCGACCTCAGAAGCAACTCACTGGTGTAGACCTCTAGCTGGTCAAACCACCAAACACAAGTTGGTCTACTTTTCTTTCCTAGTAAGAACACAACCACTTCTCTTACAAGTCAAGAAGTCAACCTCCTGGTACAAACCCCAGTGCGGTTCTTCCCTTAACATAAGGGGAACACTTGCACATCAAGCCTTCTCTTCCAACCGAAGAGGAACACTTCTGAACACAGAAGCTAGGACCTGAAGCCCTTAAATGAACCTCAATATGAGAAAATGAAATGCCTGATCTGAGACTCAGCCTAAGAATAAAAGAGTACACAAGACAAACTCTCTTAGGCAAAACCCCCATCTCTCTCTCTCTCTCTCGCAAATACATAAAGCCACATAGAGAGAGAATGAGTAAGAAGGAAGACAGCTTGAATGGGCTCGAGATCTCCTCTCTTGCTTTGAGTGTGTATGGAGTTGGATGCTCACTGGATGTACACTCCTTGAATGATCTTCAGGTTTTCCCTTCTTTGTATGTATTTGTTCAGTTTTAAGGCTTCATCCGTTGACGGGCGCTACATGAAGACACGATGGGAAAATCGGGCGCGACAAGAACGCGACACACAAGCTGGTCGCGAAAAGGATGACTGTCGCGTTGGACACCCACGATGCGACACTAATGCATCGCCCAGCCCGGACGCGTTAGGGGCCAGTCATCCATTCACCGAATAGAAAGCCGGGAAGTCAGGTCTTACACAATCGATTAAGACAATCGATATTTTAGAAAGGCAATCAATGTAAAACAACTGTAATCACTATATGAAGGCAATCGATGTCATAAAACAATTGATGTTATGAAGGCAATTGATGTTTTTAAAGATAATCGATGTTTATGAAGGTAATCGATGTTTTATGAAGACAATCATTGTTTAAAGACAATCGATGTTCAAGTTTAATAGCAATCGATGTTTAAGTTAAAAGACAATCGATGTTTATGAAGGCAATCGATGTTTAAAGACATCGATGTTCATGTTTAACAATAATCGATATTTGAATTAGAAGACATTCGACGTTTAATTAAAAGAACAATCTATGTTTATGAAGGCAATCGATGTTTAAAGACAATTGATGTTCAAGTTTAACAACAATCGATTTTAAGTTAAAAGATAATCGATGTTTAAAGACAATCGATGTTTAAGTTAAACAACAATCAATGTTCAAATAGTTAGTAATTGATATTTAAGGCAATCAATATCTGAAGCAATTGATGTTTGAATATAATAATAATCGATATTTAAGCAAGACAACAATCAATGTGAAATGTTCAGCAATTGATATGACAATTCGACTGGACAAAATACAATGTGGTCGATCGAAGTAGACTGCTTCGACTGGCCAGATGCTTTGAATATGACGAAGTGATTTTGGATGAACAAAAATTAACATTGTCGGTCGAAGCTGAAACACGTGATCAGTTGAAGTGAACTTCATATATAGCTTTGAATATGATAAAGTTAACATCATATATGAAGAAGTGAACTTCGGATATGACGAATTGAGACTTCAACTGATCAAGACAAAAACAAGCATGACGAAGTGCTAGCTTCGGATTTAGGCGAAGCTAGCTTCGTATATAATGAAGTAAGCTTCGAGTGATCATGATAAAAACATGCATGACGAAGTTGAAACTTAATGAAATCTGAAGTGATCATGCAAGAATATATGGTATCATGGGAGAACATGATATATAAAATATTAATGATATTTTAAGTTAAACAAGGGTTTTGTTATCACCAAATAAAAGGATAAAACATAGGAGTGGTTCAACAACATTAAGTATGAACAAGATGATCAATCTCCCCTCAGAAGGGCAACAATAAAAGAATCATGTTATTTCAGACATTAAATGTTCCAAATGAATTTTATTTCATGCAATTCAACCATCACTAAAACACCATAATAATTCTGAATGTCAATCAGTAGAAACTCAAATCATGATTCAAGAATTCACTTTCAAGATGATAACAACAAGCATTGTAATCAACCATGTCATTTTTATTGTTCAAATCAAATTCTAAGAAATTATTCTAAACAATGCAGTAAACAAATTAACTATCATAACACTTTCAAAAATATAACGCTTAACATGAAATTCAAGCATCCATTTCAAATTGACTGCAAATTCACAGTATCAATTTTTTTGTGTGTTTTTCTAATGAACCAATTTGTTGAATTAATCAGTTTATCAACATGATACCAAATAAAATAAAACTAATCTTGACATTTTTATTCAACATAAAATTTTCAAAAGTATTTACCTTATATGAATTCCTATCTCATTGTTTCTACTTACTTTTCTTGTAGACATAGTCGTGAAGTCCTTCATCTTAATGTTGACTACGGATCCCTGCATTCAAAAATTCTAGCAGTAGTTTTTGGAACCCAATTTGTTTGGGCCCAACATAGTTAGTTAGGGCATTCAAAATTTATTTGGGAATCCACAAAGATGTGACATTTATTTTAAGTACACAATTTGTTTGGATATTTCCTTTACCTATATATGTCTGTCATCAACCAGTATTAGTATGTCAACATGATCCATTGTTCTGACTCTAAGAATATTCTCTTTGACCAACAATTTCTCAATATGACTAGATGTATGACAATGAAAGCATGTACGAAAACTTTTAACTTGATTTTTATCAGCATGATGCATGAAATTCCATTTAATTTTTAGAGCCATCTTTGAGGGAAATGAATTATTTGAGGAGGAAATTTTATTTCCATTTTCTTTGTTTTATCTAACCATTTATCATATTTTATTTGGAGCTTTTTGCTGAGAATTTTTTTACACAAGCAACTTCTTAAGGGATTCAAATTACTTGAATTTGTTTTCATCATGATTTCTTTTCTACAGATTAACACCTCCATGATATTTATTTTGTTGGTATGCATTATAGTTCTTTTGTTCAAGGGCATTCTTGATTAAATTGTGTTGAACATCAAAATGATCATGAAAATCATCATTTTTCCTCAACCTACAAGTTTCCATGATATGACTATGCATACCATAGTAAAACAGTATTTGATCCATGTGCTTGCAGAACATGAAAGCTGGAAGTAGTACACATCTCTTTTTGTGTCTTTATTTTTGATCTCAAAGTTTTTTCATTTGGTCATATGCTTTAGGTTTTCAATGTGTTGTGTGGGTGTTTTGGAAGTGTTGCCGACATTGGAACCATGAACAAAAGAAGTGCACAACTTATCACCAAAAGATTTTTATTTAATGGAATGTAACATAACCCTTCCTTTTGGAAATGACCTTCAGTCCAAGGAGATTATCCAGATTCTGAGTTCCCTGAACAAATTTTGACAAAGCAAACTTTAAGCTATCAATAGTTTTTTTCAATTAAAAATCTTGTTTTCAAAATCTTTGTTTTCACCTGAAGCAATAAGCAGCTCATATTTCATCTTTTCTTTTTAAATTTTTAGTTCAACAACATGCATTTCCAGAATGTTGCATTTTTCATTTAAACTTCTATTAGACAACATGTATTCAATTTTCCTCTTCAAATGATGATTTTCTTCGACTAACTGTTTGTATTTCTCATTTATTTGATGATCATGAGCTATATTGGAAATCTATTTGTTTAATTGATCATTGTTAAATTTGATGTTCTAATTGAGATCAATCAATTTTGCATTCTCATGTTTCAAATCAACATTTCAAATTCCAATAGCTCATTATTCCCTTTAGTCCATTCAATTTGCTTTCACAAGTTTTAATTTCATTCTCCAAATTGTCATTTTTAGAATTTAATTTTTCAACTTCATTTTTCAAATTCTCATTCTCTATTTTTAGTTCTTCATTTTTCTTTATAGAAGGCTTGAATGTAACACCCCATTTTCCTTGGTTGGCCACCTCTATTGAAGGTAGTAACGAGTTGGGTCGTTGCCTTTTGAAGGCGATCATATGGCTGTCATGTTCTAGTGAAGAACGTCATCTTGTCACCTTCTGAAAGTTCTGACCATTGCATGCCCTTCTTATCGTCTTGCGGTCGGGACAGTTGGTACACGTGTTAGGACGCATGTGATTTGAAGGCAACATGCCATGATCGTGTTCAGGCTGGCAGGCATGCAGGGCGACACATGGTGGGTCCAACTGTCAGGTTTGACCAGGACTTTGAGGTCACAATAGCATGGTTGTCGCCTTCAGGAAGGTCATGACAGCTTCGTCGTTGCATTCTGAATGTAACGACCCGACCTCTCGGATCCCCGCTAGGGACCCCGAAGGTCGTGTTGCCACCCACGGATCCGAAGATCTGGAAGGGTTAGAAGAAATAGTCTAGTGAGATATGTACTGAATTTAAATAACTATAACAATATGTACAATATACAAAGGTCGTACAATGTGTCCCAAGCAAAATACAGGTACAAGAAGAAAGGTGCAGTCCTTAAGCGGCATACCCGAGGACTTGCAAACACAACTCTCAGCTCACTCGACTCAAGAGCTCACAACGCTCGCTCTCACTGCTGCTGAGAACACACGGTGCCACAGCCGCCTCCGTAACCCGTCTGACACCAAGCTCCCGCGACGACGAGCCCCTAGTGAAGGAAGTAGGGGGGTGAGCCTCGCAAACAAGGCCTAGTAGGGATTACTAGTCCCTCACCGGCCAGAGCAGCATGAACTCCAAAAATAAGAAAACTACACTAGAAAGCTATAAAGCAAGAAACCCCTACAGCATGATACTACAAAGCAGCGGAAGAGAACAACGGCGGAAGCAACCCTTGGCACATCTACCGAGACCACACAACAACCAGGTGAGAATGACGTCTCACCCAAGGACGGCCACCTCAGATCTCACAGGGTCGAGGGCTCACAAGCAGAACTACCCCGGATCACCGGACACACCGCAAGGCGGGAAGCTACACCACCGGTGGTACTGCGGACTGGCACCCAAGAGTGGGAATGCAGAAAGAACCGAGAGGACACGAGCAGAAACCACCACAAGCACGAGTGTGTCCAAGGCCAGACCAATGATGCCCAGTGAAGCTAGCATAGCCGGCTATAACCACCGTGCAAGCTCGGACAATGAGGACACTTGGAAAAGTCGTCACGACAACTCAACCAAGTCACCACCGCTAGCCAAGAGGAGGGACCCGCAGTCCACACTCTCTGCTCGCTGGCCTAGCTCCTGCCTCTGCCCCCGCTCAAGGGCGAGATAGAGCCGCCACAGAAAACACACAACACACGCAACACCGCAGCCTGGCCATGCTGTGGCCTCACGCCTGACACCACTATGTGGCTCCAGAACCAACGCAGAGGGAGGTAGTGAGACAAGGGACTGACTAGCCTGCATCGGGTAGAACTCTAGCCGTCCTCGGTGTCCTAGGCCTAGTTAAGAGAGCTCTACAAATGATTCAGCACCGCTGTCCATGTTGCCCAGCTAGCAAGCCCAGAGGGGGGGTGAATCAGATTCTTAAACATTGATTATCTAAACCTGTCAACAAAAATGTTCACACAAAAACACTACATTTGACTGTAGTTTAGTAGTACAGAACACGCCAAACACGAGCAAACAACCACACTACACAAAAATTTTATCCTGGTTCGAACCTCCTCTCCATAGGAGTCATACGTCCAGCCCCTGAGCAACAACTCAGGATTCCCTACCCAAGGGTACAGTCCCCCTCAAGGACACTTAAACATCCAGCTGCAGATGGCCTTTCTCACAACCTGAGAGGAATACAGCACCCTGTAACCCAGGTCTTCCTTCAACCCGAAGGGAATAAAACACCGTTACATACAGGTCTTCTCTTCAACCCAAAGAGGGACAACACAAAACTATGTGTGAAAGTCAGGCGACGTTGCCTAGACTGGTTTACACAAATCCGATCTGAGGCAGAGGACTGAGAGTAAGAGATCTACAACGAAAAGAACCTCTCAGAACTCAAAGTTGCTCTCCAAGGATTGAAGAGGAATGATTAGAGCGAGAGCTACACAAAAGTGGGAATGAAAATCGCTCTTCTACTAAGACTCCTTTTGCGTGAAAGATTGCTCTTTTCAAAAGTATCTTCGAGTCTTCAGACTTGAATATATATCTTCCTAAGGAAGTAGCCGTTGATATGTTCGTTGTCTCTATGCTCTGGTATACGTTAGCCTGCATGGTATTATAGAGCTTCCAGTCAACGGTCCTTTACATTCCATGCATGCAAAGAGAAATCCTCACGATATCCTTTACTTTCATTTTGTCCAACATTGTAAATGGTTTGCTATCAGAGACTGCACACAATAAATGCTGAGTGATAGACAGGTACGTTGTCTCTTGTGTCAGTCAACGTTAGAATGAATATACATCAAAATAGAAATGCATTCTGCT
>JACBKR010002101.1:0-37258 GCA_014218235.1 Colocasia esculenta | reverse complement strand
TGTGCCGAAGGCACCCCCGACCACTTCTTCGGTGATATTGACGAGCGCAACTTTCCTCCTCCGACGGCGAGCTGCCGCCTTTCCCTTGTGTGCCATGGAGAGAAGCTTCTCGTATCGCTTCCCACATATGGTGCCAAATGTTGCTGAAAACAACAAGGGTGGTCGGCCGGAGCCGAGCTGAGTGGGCCCCGAGGGATTGGCTGCGCCGCGTTGTCGTCGGAGAAGAAGATCCGACCTGCAAAGAACCACCGAGCCTCCTCAGTGGTCGGACACTCCGACGATCAAGTCAGTGAGAGTTTTAGAGAGAGAGAGAGAGAGTTTGTGCTACAAATAGCGTACCTTTTCCCTGAGGGTGTCTGTGTCTTTTATAAGAGCTTGGTCCTTTGGGTAGGAAAAGAAAGTGGCGGGCGAGCCTTTGCGAGGCAAGGGCGCCAATCAGGGAATCCCCGCCAGCCGGAACCCGATGATCTCGCCGTGACAGTCACTTGCTCAAAGTAGTCATGGGCCAGCTGGGGGTCGTGATTCACAGGATTTATCTACGTCTAGGGCAAGTATGACCTGGCGTCAGCTAGGAGCGTCCGGATATAGTGCTTGGCTTAATTGGTTCTCATCAGTGGTCGGCTGGCCTACGACGATGAGATCCTGCTGACGGGTTCGTCGGTTCGTCATCATGGTCGGCCGTCGTCGTTCTTCTCGGGCTAACTCGTCGGTTGGCGACGACCGGTATCAGATATAATTTTAAATAAACAAAATAAGGGCTCCCTAGCTTAATCTGTGTGCATAACTGGGTATATTTTGCCTGGCGTGGTCAAGTCTTTCGGATCCTCGGATAAATTATCCGAATAAAAATTGTAACATATAATTAAAAAGTGACAATTAAACTTTGAATAGTAATTTAGGCTCATCAATGAAAGTTTTGGACTCAAAATTAATTTTTAGATTTAAAAATATTGATAATTAGATTTTATACTAATAAATTTGGGTTTAAAAATATAGATTTTGAAGTCAAAAATATTTCTTAAGATTTAAAAAACTATTGATTAAATTCTTAAAACTTTGAACTAAAAAATAGTGACTTTTTCGTCAATCAACATGGCGCTACATGGATTATCAAATCACCGGCAATATATAATTAGTTGGCCAATATAATAATTAGTTCCTCTTGGCTTCACATAAAATTAGAAAAGCTTTTAAGATAAAATATATATTATAACTGGATTGTTATATCTAAATCTATCAATTATGTCTCTTGAGTAATTGGATGATCAAAATCTAAGAAATATTTTGTTAAAATGTGAACCAAACTGTTCAATAAATTACAAACACAAAAATATCGTCATAAAAAATATGTGTGTGTGTGAGAAAGAGACTAGCTGCAAAGAGATGGAGAGGTGCCAATGTGAAATAAATTTTAAGTTAAAAAAATTTACCTTTTCGACCCGTTATATGATCAACTATGATTTTGTTTAGAAAAATAGTTTAATAACACATTTTTTCACACAATTTTTAACACATCAATCAAAATGCACCATCACCCCTCCTTCACGGAATATTTATTGTAATGCTTTTAACACGTGATAACGTGGCTCGTTTTTATTGATTTTTGTCAAGTTTAGTGAAAAAAAATATGTTGATAAACTGATTCCCTTAAAATGCAAATCAAGCAAGAGTGCTCGCAAACACAGACCTTTTTTTTTAACACACAATTAGAGACCAACAACAAAGACAAAAGTGAAACCTTGGGGTGAGATAATTGCAAGCACAACCTTGCCGACAAATTATACATATAATATCCTTCAAACAAGTTAATAATATCACCCCCTTAAATCATTCAACTAGAACCTGCATAATTAAAAATTATGCCTAATCACGGCGGCCGGAGCCCGCAGTATTATTCAAATGGGTGTTGATTGGATTGACATGGCATGAACATTTAATGTAATAAATTGTATATCAGGTGGGATGCCAACCTCATACGGCAGGTACCAACTTGTCCGCAGCTTTTGGGCTGTCATGTTCTCTGTTGTGTACTGCTCTTTAGTCTAATATAATATCTTACTTTTTGTCCAAAAAAAAAAAAAATACCTTGCATTACCATCCTCCAGAACACGTTCAAAACACCAAAACTATGCCTCCGTTCAAACAAAGTACGGATCAGAAATGGAGGGCATAGAACGTGATGCCGGTCATCGCTAACCGACGAGTCTGGCCAACAACGGTCGACGACAACAGACCGACCCTCCGACGGCATTATCGAAAAGACAATCGACGAGAACCGACGAACCTGTCAGACAGCCGACCATTGACAACCATTGAGCCAATCGTTATATCTGGGCGCTCCCAACTGGTGCCAGGTCATATCCCCTCATCACGCAGACAAATCCCGTGAATAACGACCCTCAGTTGGCGCATGATCATTTGGGTAAGTGACTGTCACGGCGGAATCACCGTATTCCGGCTGGCAAAGATTTCCTGATGGGCGCACTTGCCTCACAAGGGCTTGCCTTCCAAATAAGGGTCACCTTCTATTCTTCTCCAAAGGCACAAAGCCTACTGGTCACTATAAAAGGTAAAGAGACCACCGCCGAAAAATGTACGCTATTCTGAGCACAAACTCTCTTTCTCTACAACTCTCACTGACTTGATCGTCGGAGTGTCCGACCACCAAGGAGGGTCGGTGGTTCTTTGCGGGTCGGATCCTCTTCACCGACGACAACTCGACGCGGCCAATCGCTCGGGACCCACTCAGCTCGGCTCCGACCGACCACCCTTGCTGTTTTCAACAACAGAATGAATCATTCAAAACCACCAAAACTACACGAGAAATGTTTAATATATATTTATATTGTATTTTAAGTATAATATGATTAGATAATAGTCTATGTGACATTCTTCATATGGAGAGTGATAAAGTGACAACTCAATTATTAGATTTCACATAAACTTGTTACCTAGTCAAGTGTAATATGAAAGTGCTCTAAACCTTTCTCAAACTGCATACACCTACGTTCAAACAATACGGATCGGCACAACAGGAGGGCATGGAATGTCTCCACCCCTAGTCGTCAGCGCCGCCGCCCATCAAATTGACGTAAAGCTGGCCGTGAGAACAATTTCAATCGAAGGTAATGAATTGGTAGAAAAAAAAGTGACTGAGTAAGTTGGACATTCTGTTATTTGTAAGAATTTTCAAGAATATTGTTAAAGATTTAACACTCATGATTATAATAATTAGTATTTAATAAATACTTTTTAAAAAAATGGTTAAAATTACATGGGGTGGATATTGGGACGTGGCGTCAGACGTAACTATTATATGAAGATAGATATCAGATATAATGATTCGGAAAATTTTGACTTTCAGAGAAGTTATCTCTATTTGAAGTTGTCATTTGTTTGAAAACAGATCTTTTTGGAAGATGAAGAAGAATTTTGTTTATAATACATACGTATTTCTTCACTACATTCAATATGAGACAAAATTATGTTTCTAGAGGATAAAGGTATAGGGATATCATGTTGTGACAAGATTATACTCAGATAACATGTATTGTCTCTTGTTCAATTTTCACAGATGACGTAAATGATGATGCATAAAATTTTTAGCATGTCTCTCAGAGATATTAGTCCCGTTTGAAATTCTCTTTTTATGAGATAAGATCCTATTAAGATAAGAAGAATAGATTTTTACTTATAAATATGTACTCATTTTTATCAAATTTAATATGAAATTAAATTATATCTCTAAATATCTATCATGCTGTGCAACAAATATTTCTCACAAAACATTAATACTTGTTAATATTGCCCTTACGTCCGGGTTTTGTAATCTACAAGGTTTCCCTTTCCCATGTTGACAACAAGGTTTAGACTTTTCTTTTGATATAGCCAGTTTTGCATGTCTTATTCCCTCAAAGGGTAATATTTACCCATTTAGATACAAAAATGTCTTATCTCAGTTAGATACAAAATTGTTAACCCCCTTCTCCATGTACAGATAAATAATTCTAATGCCATGCTCGGATACACTATCCGCGCATGCAGCACTTATCATGGTTATCCCTCTCATAAGAGAAGGTTAAAGATTAGATCCTATACAAGTATATATGAACCATCCTCTCCTTGTAAAGTAGGTTTTAATATGTGGAATAAATTTTAAAATGACATATAATTGATGTTTGTAGCTAGATCTGAGACGAGATATATAGTTGCTTGCCACGTCTCTGGTTCTATCTAAAACTTTGCCATTTTCACGTAAATTAATCTTACTATATAAAGGTGTGTATGGAACAACCGGCGTTAACTGTTTTAATGGGCAGGTAGGAAGTGGCTAGCCTGTCCACAGCAATCTCTTCACAGCTGCCTCTATATAAAAGAACAATATAGAATAAGACAATTTTGTGACGGATGGAGTCGGCTAGCTGTATAAGAGAGGTTCGAACTTAATTATCATCTTTGCAACTGAGAAAAGGATTGTCCCACAAATTTGTAAAGTTTGTGTCTAGGTACTCCTCATGGACATCACGACAACAAAACTATATACAAGCTTAGCACTAAGAACTTCATTCACATGAAAGAAGGCGAAGGTATATATATATATATATTCGAAAGCTTACTTGTTCATGGGGAAGATATACGGACATAGCTGGCCAGCTAAACCACATGATATATAAAAGTACCAATAGATATGCGGACAAAAATCTATAAGAACCAGGAGCATTAATGCATGGGAAAGAGATCTAGCATAAGCATCACCTCTTCCCTCTTCCTAGATGTCTCTCTCTACCATAAGCATCACCAGTACTTCTACGTATGCTCTCGTTCCGGTAGCCGCCCTGGTTGCTGTCGATCGAGGTCCCCCCCTTCTCGTTTCGTCCTTGTTCTTCTCATCTACCTTTAGCAGAAGAACCATGAATCGGAGTTGACGTTGGCTTAACGATTGATCTCTTCTAAGTTTTCTTTTCTTCTGTCTCAGTCTTCACATCTCGTTTCTTATGTATGTGGGCTGATCTGTACATATATATGGTTGATCTCCAGTGCATGACTCGACACCATACAATTCGAAGACAGAACTGGGAGGAGAAGAGAACAGGTTTATAACACCGTTTGGTAATACACTAAGATGATAATATTACCATTAAAAATGTTCCATATCAATAATTGTCAGGAGAAAGTTAAAAGCACCTCATAAATTAATTAAGAGGTTGTGATGTATTTTCATTGATGTGTTAAGAGGTGTGTTATCAAATGATATTAGTGATCAACCATTTTCCGGAGGAGAAGACCGGCATTTAAGATGGGAGACAGCGCAATTAAACGCGTCGCTGTAATTGGTACAAGTCTCTTTAATTATGATCAGCATGTGGGTGATGGATATGTATGTGGTCTCTCCGAAACAGGATCGATCGAGGGAGTCTGTAGTACTACTCGATTACACTAGCTAGGAGCCATGAACTATGTAATTGCAGAGAGTACGACTGGCAACCACCATGATAGAGGCAAAAGAATTAACAAAGAAAATCGGTAGGATAGTAGGAATTAATCTCGGTACGTAGTTGTACATTTTGTGTACATGTTTCTTTTCAGTGTTCATGTTTGCGTTCTATTATGTTGCTCTATTTTTTGGTGCTTTGTTTTGTAGCATTAATGGATGCTGCTCAGCATCTATCATTAGCAAACAAAAAGGTTTGAACAGCATCTACATGCATCATGTCGGTTTCCTCTCACTGTCATGAGACACACCTCCTCTGATAATATTACTGTCTCAATCTAGTATTCCAACTTAATTACACCCATATATTAAAATGGAAGACGCAACCTGGATGTTGAAGGTTTCCAAGGCCATTCTTCTTCATGATTCTTAAGTTTATTCTATTTTCTTCTTACTTATATTCTCCTTGCATCACAGTTATATAATAGCTGGTGAGATTATCATACTCCAAAAATTAACCCATTAAAGTTGTAAAGAAAAAGAGATGACCTAACCCAAGAGGGCGCAAATTTGACTGGATTTATAAGGGTTAATGAAAATTTGAAAAAGTCAAAAGAAATGGACTCCAGGGAGACCCAACCGGTGGAGGCTCGGTACATCTTGAGCCGCGAGTAAAGGCGTGTTGACATTTTTGTTTTATTGTGATATATATCCCACATATATATATATATATAGAGAGAGAGAGAGAATATTATGATATGACGGAGTATTTTTGGTACAGTCTCACCCTAATATAACACATGTATTTAGATTCAAATTTAAATACTATTTTCAGACAAACGGTGTCACGGTATTCGGTGCTCGAGTGTTTGGTGTTTAGATATTAATTATCAAGGCAATCGTTAAATTTGAATTTAAAACTTCACGTTATATTATGACGGGACTTACCAAAAAAATCCCACCACAATATAACACTTCTCTATGCATATGCATTTTCTGTCATCTTGGACCAGGCATATATATCATGGTGTCGGCAATGGACTCCATTATATATATATATATATATATATATATATATATATATATATATATATATATATATATATATATCCAATATTCCAGCCCTTAATTAATTTTCGAACTATTCTTTAGGACTTCCATGTGTGGGGGACCTCTATACACAAAAGGAGGTTTAAGAGTTTAATGCGAACGTTAATGGTACAGTTGGGCTAAGAAACAACTTTCCCTGGATGTGATTGATGACTAATGCTAGTAATTAAATTGATGTGGCTTAATTACTTGAAACCCTATTTCATAATTGAGTTATTTGAAGAGATAAGATATAAGATGAAACATATGTCGTGAGCACTCCTTTTTATATAAATTTTCAACTAGTGCTTGTTCATGATGCAAACATACACCTTAAGTTAAGTATGACAGATAGATCTGATAGCTCTTGCTTAGTTTATAAGTACTCATAACAATGATGATATATAAGAACAACAATAGATGTAGATCCTTATTCTAAAGATACTGACTTTTTTTTAATAATCTTTTTCTTTCTAGAATCAAAACCTTTTCCTTCTAATTTCCCTTTTTCTGGTGGGTTTCTTCCCCTCCTTTCATGCGATTGGAACCTGGTAGAAGGCTCGAACTACCTTAAAGTCCTTGAATTGATGAAGGAATGAAATGGCTCAAGAACAAGTAATTAAAGAATAAAAGAATCAATTGAAGGCAAACAACTGCAATTTCTCATGTTCAGACACTTATCCGGATGGATTGGTCTACATTAATTTGATCACACTAGTCTACTGTTTGAATGGAACAAGAAGAGGTAAAGAATCTGTTCATGTCCCACTTCTATCTGTTGCTGGTGAATCTCTAATTCTACCGAGGTGCAGCGTCCAAAGGTTCCATTTTTCTCCATGTCCACGGTCAGCTCACCGTGAGCCAGGGGAAGCCGATTGCCGGATATGGAGACAGCGGCGACAGCGGTGGCAGGTTAAAGATGCCCACATCTGCCCCACAGTCCCCCCACACGCTGCTCCAGGTCGACGGCGTCAGGGGCGGGCTAGGCGCTGCCGCCGTTGCCTGCACCGCGCCGTGAAACTGGCTGCTGCTGCTGCTGCTCCCCGCCTCCTCATGCCTCTCCCTCTTCACCGGCCTCAAGAGCTGCTGAGCTTCCAAGTCATCCGGCGACCTCTCCCTCTTCGCGCACGTCAAATCTACTACCGTGGGCGCAACGTCGCCGCGGAGCACAGCCGCCTTGAGCTCGTGGGTCTGCCCTTTGGCGGGCGGCTGTTCCGGGTGCGCCGGCGGGGTCCAGCTACCGTGACTGCCCACCTCGTTGGGGAAGTTGAGGATGGCCTTGCTGCCCCTCATCTGGAAGGCGGCGCGGTCGTAGGCGCGGGCGGCCTCGATGGGGGTGTCGTACGTCCCCAGCCACAGCCTCGACCCCCGCCGCTTCGGGTCCCGGATCTCCGCCGCGTACTTTCCCCACGGCCGGCGCCTGACACCACGGTACCCGCGGCAGTCCCCCACGTCTGCCGAAGACTGCGGCTCCGCGTACTGCGCCGCTGGAGTCCATTCGACCTTCGGCGCCGGCGGTTTGGGGATGGCCAGCGGGGGTCGGCGGGCGGAGGAGGCCGTGGAGGAAGACGGCGACGACCTCATCTCCACAGAGAACATAGCAGGTGCGGGCTGGGACACAGAGAAGCAGAGCAGCTTGGGGAAACTGTCCGCTGGGTCTTCGAGCAGGTCGTCGCAGAAGGTGACGTCCTGGGCGAAGGGGAGTCCCGAGGAAGCGAAGGGCTGCTCCGCCGGGCGGGAGGGAGGAGAGGACGAGGAGAAGGCCGAGGTGGCGGACTCGTCGGAAGCTACCGGGTGGGGAGGGGCGAAGGACAGGGTGGGGTGGAACAAGGAAGGGGAGTCGAGGGAGAGGAAGAGGTCGTCGAGGCGGTGCTGTTTGATGTAGTCGAGGGTGGAGGAGACCTCGTGATCGTCGCCGGCTGCCATGGCTACCGAAGGGGGATCGGTGGTGTGAGAAACTTGGAGGAGCGCGCAGCGACGGAGAGGGAAAGGAGGAGGAGATGGTTGATCGGGGGAATTCCTGGTGGAGTGGAATGGGGAGGAGTGTGGGCAAGGATATATAAAGGGTGTCAACGGGAAGGACGCCATGGATTTCCAGGAAGGTCGATGGAAGCTGGGGCATTTTTTGTCCTCTCTCTCTCTCTCTCTCTCTCTCTAGATCTCTCTCTCTCTCTGACGTGCGTAGCCTTTCAAGCAACAACCTACATGGTCCCATTAAGATCTCATAATGGCGGCCTTGGATTATGTTATGTTCTTATCTACTAAAGCCTTTGGATGGTTAACCGTCAATTAATCAGAAACTTTTCTGATTAATCGAACCATAAATTAAATTGAAAAAGTAGTTTAACTCTGATGAAACACATGTATGCATGTTATTATGTACCATTTGTGAATAAACGCAAGTAAGCATGGGCTTGAAATGACATCTGTGCTTTTATCCCTTTTTTAGTTGCTTGAAATTTGATGCTAATATGTGGCATACTTTGTTTTATTTATTTATTTATTTATCTAATCCACCAGATGTGGGCATTTGTATATAGGTGAGAAAGGAGATCCAATGTCGGCCGCTAGCTTTCTCTACATCTTGTGAAGAAAGTTTACGGTTGGAGATGGGTGTTTTTTTTCTTAATAGAGAAGTTATTACCGCCAATAACAATATATAGATAATATATCGACTAATGTTATTTGTTGTCACCTGTTATCTCCATTATCGTCACCATCGGCCATTGTTACTGTTCGTACTTTTTAGTCTGTGTTGTCCATCGCCACATTTCCAACCATGTCGACCAATTACCAAGGTGAGTACGTAGTGAGTTTTCTCCTTCTAACATATTCTAATATATTTAAGTGAGCTTAGAAATTAATGTGAGGGAATCGCATGTAAGGAAACAACAGATAAAAAGTATATATATATATATATATATATATTCCAACTTTTGAGCTGATGCGTGCATGCATCTTGAGATAGAGATTTTATTTTAGAGCAAAAGAAGGGAGGGAGAGAGAAAAGAGAGATGAGGAGGGAGTGAATAGAAGAGGAAGTAGCCAAGTAGGTAGATTATATTTGAAAATTTTAGCATTTGAATTTTCACATATTTCTCGAGACGATATACCTGTACCATTTAAAAAGGTTAATACCATGCAAGGTGACGCATTTGTATTCTCTTTCTTTCTATTAAATAAAAGCACATACATTTCTCTTCTTGCATAGTATTTGTATTTTTTAGTTGCACTCTATCCCGACTACATCTCGTTGTCTTTGTCAATGAGTCATCCTAGTGGACATGCATTCGTAATGTTTACCCTCTCTTTCTCTTTAGAGAAATATTTTGAATAAAAATGTTTATTGCAAGACACATTTTGTTACATAATTTTTTGTGTTTTGTAGAAAAGTAATTTCATCGGTTGAGAAGACTTGACACAAGATTATAGTAAGTATGGATCTTTTCTCAGTGTATGCAATTCGATAAAGTCTAGTAAGGGATGATATTCAGAGACACATTGAATTATGATCATATTCATAGAGAAATATCTATTACACTTTCTAATTAATACACTTGTAATATTTTTAGAACTCTCTCGTTACTTAATGTACTACCAATACAGTGTGCCCACTTAATAAGAAGGCCAAAATTAGTATACTTCTACTCACAACTTACTCACAATGCAACTATGCAGACTTAACATTACCTCACATCTTTGACATGTCAAAATATATTCGACGGAAATTTTGAATTTTTTTTCAAATACTCTTTTATTTAGAACACATATCTGATATTCTACACTATTAATCTATGTATAAATTAATGGAATTATATATATATAACCTATATTATCTTGTTTGAAAGTAAAAATAATAATAATAAAACTTGAATTTTCTTATGCGAGACTAGCTAGCTAGCCAGCTAGCATCCTATCAAGTGGAAGAGGAAGCCCCTCCAATTTGGTCTGCTCTTTGCATCCGGCGGCCGAGAGCGGTCGCTTTGTTTTCGTTTTGGTCCGATTCATGCACCAGAGATTAAATAGAAGACCGAGTCCTGCCACACGTGGGGGTTCGTATAGGACCGAAACGAGCCGAAACGGATCGGGTTTGTCTCCATTAGCCCACCCACGTGGGAGTTCGGACATCTTAGACCTTGCCATGGCCCGTTCGCGGTACAACTAACTAACTTGTAACGACGAAGTGGGATGGTTGGACTTGGTCGCCATCCGCCGAAGGGGTCTAAATTTTAAGTATTTTTTCTTTTTCATTTTTTATGCTATGTTAAAATATAATTATAGGTAGGTGTAACGGGAAAGATAATTTAAAAATCTGCAAAGATTAATGTTTGTGAGTTTTCTCAAAATGACCCTGAATATGCGTGAAAATTCAATGTATTTCTCATTTTCTCTTAATAAGTATTGTTTTATTTTTAGAGTTTCTTCATTTTCTTTAAAAAAAAATAATATTTGAGCGTAAGAGATGAGTTTTACTTTTATAAGTATACACTTTATCTTCACAATCTCTAAAGTGAAGTTAAATCTTCCCTTTACACAATTTTTTTTTAGTGAGGATACGAGTGTGCAATATAGACCATGGTTCGACCGTGCCGCCCGTACCGGGGCGGCACGGTCGAACCGCACCGTGCCTGGGCAGCAGCGGCGCCCAGGCACGGTCGGGTCGACCACCAGGGTCGACCCGGGCGTCCCGCCGCGAGACGCGGCGGAACGCCACGGTCCGGTCCGGTACACATCGGACGGCCGCCCACGTCATCTTTTTTATTATTTTTATAACTTTTTCATATTAGGTGTATTAAAGTGATGTAAATGGTATCTAATTAAGATGAAAATTTAAACATAAGTTAATTAAGAGATTATATAAATTACAGTAATTTTATTTTAATTTTTTTAATTATTTTTTTATCAAGTAAAAATTATCCTAAAAATTAATAAATCGACTTAATCTTAACATCTAAGGGATCTAATGGTGTCTAATTGAGATGAAATTTCAAACATAAACTAATTAATATGTGATACAAATTGTAATAATTTTAGTTTAATTTTTTAAATTAATTTTTTGTCAAGTAAAAACTGTCCCAAAAATTATTAGGTCGACTTAATCTCGACATGTATACATCAATAACTCATGATATTTATATTTCTATAATCAGTACATTTTTTTAGTAATTATGATGACTTCATATTTGACTTTATTTTCGAAATCAAATGTCGTCCCGTTGACGTACGTGCACAGAGAGTTCGTCGTACCGCGACAAACTCTGTGTGCACTTAAGGGGTCTAATTAGTGTCTAATTGAGATAAAATTTCAAACATAAACTAATTAAGAGATGATACAAATTATAGTAATTTTATTAATATCTGAGATTAATTAACATTAATAAATGATAGCTCAATGTCATACTCAGAAGTGCACGCTCCGACGGGGCGACACCGGAAAACTGTAACGAAAATAAAATTTGAGAACACCATAATTTCCAGAAAAATGTGATGATATCAGAAATTTAAATATCCAGAATTGTTGACGTACGGATTTCGATATTAAGCCGATGCAACTATTTTTCGGGTGATTTTTCACCTAGTATAAAATAAATTCTAAATATTAAACTAAAATCACCATAATTTATAAAACCATTACATTAGCTTATAGCTAAAATTTCAAGACAAATGGATATTATTTGAATGGGTTTACAAGACGATCTTCGGGTCAACTAGTTTGTGGGTTAATTACGTCAAGTATTTTTTGGATCTTCGGACTAGCTGATTTATGGGTAATTATGTCAAATCATTCTTCTCCATCTACTACAGGCGGCAGTGGTGGTGGTGGTGCTGATGGTGGTGGTGGTGGTAGCATGCGTTTTTCATTAGAGTCTGAGTTCACGCATACTACTCAAGATGGTCGAGATCACGGTGCTCCACTAAGCTATTCAAAAAAGTATCAGAACTGATAACATGTTGGTATGATTGTATGTATGTTAAATGAATACCAAATGGTTGTGGCGACTTAATGAGTAAATAAATTTATTTATATTTTCAACATCTTTATGTGATGTTCTTATGTTTTACTCATTTTCTTTGAAATTTGCTCATTTCAAATATTAACTAAGTCACAAAATTAAAAAATAATCAAACATGTCAATTTTCCACCGTACCTCAGCGGTACGGTACGGTTCGATACGTACCGTACCACGGAAAATACGGTACGGTCGATCCGAACGGTACGGCGAACCTTGATATAGACACATAACTTTTCGACAGATGTCATTAAAGATGCGTAAAAATTCAATGTGTTGCTCTAAAAAAGTATTGTCCTCGTTTGTGAGATTTCATCTTTTTTATTAGAAAAAAATAAGTCTCTTGAGAGTAGGAAGTGGCTCTTATTTTTTAAAATATACATTTCATTCTCACAATCTCTGATGAAATTCAATCTCTCTTTTACATATACAAATGAATTTCGAGGGTTACAAAGAGTCCTTATGGAGAGAGTTAGATAAAAACACTGCAGATAAAATTTTAAATAAACAAAACTAAGGGTGCAAAGGCTTTTTAATTCCATTGCGTATAACACTAATAATAAATACTTCTGGAAGAATGAGCCTTACCCTGCTAACCCCCCCCCCCTCCCTCCCTCATCTGATCTCCTCATCCCCTGTTCATTCCAAGTTCTTTTCGACTCTACGTAAAACTAGAAAAGCTTCTATGATAAATGATTTATTATTAGATTTTTGTATCTATAATCTTCCAATTTTGCCTCTTGAGTAATTTGATGATCAAAATGTAAGAACTATTTTGTTAAAATGTGAAGGAAACTGTTCAATAAATATATGTGACTAAAAGATGTGCGGAAGAGATAAAGAGAGGTGCCAGTGTGGAAAGAAGATTTTAAGATTGGGGTAGGTTAACCTTTTCGACTCGTTAACTCAACTATGATTGTGTTTAGGAAAATAGCTTAGTAACATATATTTTTGACACAACTTTTAACAGATCAATCAAAACATACTGTCAACTCTTCTTTATGAAGTATTTATTAGAAGAAAATATTTATTGTACTTATTCATTGTACTTTAATTATAATGTGACTAGACAATAGTCCATGTGGCTCACACGAGGGGTGACAAAGTGACAATTTAATTATTAGATGTCACATAGACTTGTTACATAATCACATTGTACTTAAAGTGCAATGAACAAATGTAATAAACTCTTCTCTTATTAGAATGCTTCTAACAAGTGATGATGTGGTAGTTTGGTGTCAAAAAAAAGGTGTTAGCAAACCGGTTCCCTTATATTAGAGTGATCGAATGAGCAAGAGTGATTGTAAGTAATCTCTTCGTCGTGACAGAGTGGATATAGAGACAGGTGAAGAGAGAGTGGCCCGAACTTGAACATGAGGCAAGATAGAGTTTTCATTGACCCGAGCTACATAACCAAAAAGAAAAAAAAGAGTGATTGATGTCACAAAATTTCTATTTATAACACAGGAGACCCAATAACCTTGGGGTGAGATTGCAAGCACAACCTTGCCGACAAATTATACATCCCTCAAATTGTTGGGTATAATAATCACCCCTTAAATCATACAACTAGAACCTGCATAATTAAAAATTATATGAGCCCGCAGTATTATTCAAATGGGTGTTGATAGGATTGAAAGCATGACATGAACATTTAATGTTGATAAATTGTGCATGCACCAGGTGATGAGATGCCAACCTCATACAGGCCTACCATGTCCCATCCTGATCAAGAACGGGATAGGAGGAGGGCATGGAACGTCTCCACCGTGGGTCGCCGGCGCCGCCATGATCAAATCGTCGTAAAGCTGGCCGTGAGAACAATTCCAATTGAAAGCAAGAGAAATTTTTAAAAATGGCTATATATGTGAAGGTGGATTTTATTATTACGTGAAGATGGATATCAGATAAGTATCTACCTCATGTCATTCTCTTGTTACTGCCCTTGCGTTCGATTTTTACAGTTTATATGTTTTTCCTTAATTTCCCTGGTTGACAATATAGTTTACACCTTTTTTTTTTCCTTTGGATACAGCCAGTTTTGCCATGTCTTACCTCAGTTGGATTAAAGAAAAATCTAACCTGGCTATATATATATCTATACTATAATACTATAACAGAGTTCACTATTCCCACCTAAATTAGATACAGGACACGTGTAAGCACAGCTTAAACTTTGGTCTTCCCTGTTCCCTGCCAGGGCGTTTCGTCTTCTCCGTCTCTTCTTTCTGGGAGAGGGCGATGCCTACCTTTTCATCAGTTCCCGGTGAAAAGGTACAGAGCGTTTCGACTTCCCGTGCCTGTAGATGTCGTTTCCCGGTGAACATGGTGTGCCGTGCGGCTCTCAACCTCGCCCTCGCCCTCTCCCGCACAGCCTCCACTTCGCATCCTCGCACTTTCCCTTGCCCTCGCAGCATCGCAGCCTCGCCTTGGCCCTCGCCCTCGCCCTCGCCCTGCACCTCGACCTCGCAGACTCCCAGACTGCAGCCTCGCCCAAGCCCTCGCTCGAGCCAAGGCCTTCGAGCTCGCAGCCTATCAGACAAGCATCCTCGCGACGTCGTCGTCAACCTCGCGCCATCTACCTCCGTGCATCGCCGTCGCAAACTCCCCTTCGAAGCATCTGCGAGAGCTGTCGCATCTTCCGCGCATCGCCGTCGCAGACTCCCATTCAGTTCCCAGTGAGCAAGGTAATGGGAAGGTTTTCCCCCTTCTTCAACGGCTTTTCCCCTGAATTCTAGCCTCTATTTTTTTTTCTTTATAGGTGACCCAAGACCCACCACTAACCATTCCACCCCCACTCCCTTCTCTGTGCCTTCTCCTTTGCTCTACCATCTCTAAAGAAAAACCAGGAACAACCCAATCTTTTGTTCTACTTTTTTTCCTTTCTTTTGTCACACACTCTGTTCACTGTCCCGATTTTTTTTCACTGTCTGACACACTCTCTATCTGACACACAATTTCATATCAGACAAAGAAAGAAATGAAATCCAAATTGAAACCCGATGTTGTGCCCAGTAGATCCCAATATTACTCTGATGAAAAATATTAAACTTA
The DNA here is from genome assembly GCA_014218235.1 of Colocasia esculenta. NCBI lineage: Eukaryota > Viridiplantae > Streptophyta > Magnoliopsida > Alismatales > Araceae > Colocasia > Colocasia esculenta. Next base: position 21,673 of record JACBKR010002101.1, on the reverse strand, counting down.
AACTACCAGACTGATATGCTACCTACTAATAATCACAATACAGTTCACTCTCCATTCTTCATTAGGCACACTTGACAAGTGTTTATGATGAAAAAGGGTTTATGATCATCATTTTAGAACATGACTTATCTGTTCTATAGGTTTTATGATTTTAACATTTTATGTGATTTTAAGATTTCAGTGGCACAGAAGGCAACTATCAATGTTTTGAGCTGTTTTTTTTTGTTGCTCTACACATATAATTCAGGTTCTATCATTTTGGTTTGATATGTAATACGTTTACCGCACAGATCATGGATATAAAATACGTCTTTTGAGTTGTTGTATTGACCAGATGTTTTTGTCTCAAAGAAAACTTGATGTACATTGCATGTAGAAATAACAAGAGGTCTTGATCATAGCTACTCAAAGCAAAGTATAATTAGTATGGAGATTAGTATTTCTCTATTTACATATTTTTCCTCCTTTTCATGTACATGTCATATTTTTGGCATAGTTTTAAGTGAGAAATACGTTGAGATTTGGCCTATTTTTTCCTCCTTTTCATGTGTAGCTGTCATGAAAAGCACAAGGCAGTAATTAGTTTTGCAATATCAATCTTTATTGCCTTTGTATAGCTTTATAGAAGGTTCAAAAGGAATGGGATCTAAAAATGCCCATTACTGCTATTATAGAAGGTTCAAAAGGAAGGATAGAATCCAAGGGCCAAGACCCATTTTGACAGCTATAAAGTGTAGAACACAAATGTTATTAAAGATTTTTAGGTTATTACCCTTTGAATTGGCAATTGGCAAAGATAAACAACCTTTACAAGACCATTTTGCCCCCCTTTGTCAAAAGGTACAAGGGGCCAGCCCTCCCACACACACAGGAAAAATTGGGTGTTCACTGCTTCCATGGAACTGGGTTTTAGAGGCCTTGGTCTTGACGAAAAAAAGAAACATAGCTTTTTCTTCTATTCTTCCATGGGTTTTGTTAGACACAACAGGCACATGCCCACAATTTTGTATCTGCATTCCTATTTTTTTTCTGATAGCTTCTATTCTTTTCCACTGGATCCTTCATTCAAACATTACATGCTGCCCCTTCTTTGACTGTGTTTCCCATTTCTTCGGGGAACATTTCTGAATATAGGCAATTAAGTAGGACTTCTATTAGTTTTTAATAAAGTGAATGTTTGGAGCAAAAAAATACTACGTATGAAAGCTGACAATTGTGCCTGGATAAGTTCAGTTATAACTTTATAGTTATCACCTTCAGAAGATAGATAAAATCATTGAGAGTGTGCACAATAAATCTATACACCTTATAGAAAGAACAGATGTTTGTTGCATTCTGAAGAGAAGAAAGAACAGATCTTTGTTGCAACTATTTTTTCTATGTAATTAGTTTTAATAAGATTGTATCTGCACTCCTATAGATTTTAATTAGTAATTAGTTTCATGTTATCAGAATTTTAAATACTCTATAGTCTACATATATACTGAAGTACAACCTGGAGATTAAGTTAGCTAAACCAATCTGCACGACAAACTTCAAATATGAAGAATGTGTGTAAGGGTACAGAAGTACAGCCTGGAGATTAGAGTCCAAGATTAGGTAATTCAGTTAGGACTTTCTTCAAACCTTCCATGACATCTCACCAATGCACAATGAAATTTAATAAAAGATTTGGGATGTGAAAGGGGTATTGAAATCACCTAACTTAAGGTACATCTTTTGTTTCATCATCGTACACAGATGGTGCAAACACTAAAGCCTTTTCAAAGATCTCAAAAATGTATTAATATCCTTCTGAAAAATACTTTCAGCTAATGTTTAGACTCTTTGATCCAAACTCTGTTCCACATCTTGCTGAAATGAGGTTTCAGCTTCCTATCACTAGCTGAAAATAAAGATATAACATGCATTATATATTGCACAGGATTCAAGTTACTAACATACTAGCAGAAAATTCCTTTATATATTCAGCAAAAAGTTTCTACCAAGCAAAGCAGGGAGAAGCACATGCCAGCTTTACAAAATAAACAAATTTTCCCAACTTAAATCGTTCACGTTAACAGTAGTGTGCAGTGAAAGAGGCACATAGATACATAGGCTTCTGAAGAAAAAAAAAAGTTTGGAAGGATGCCACATTTCAACTCGAAGAGATATGGTGCTCCGCATAATGGATCACTTATGCCCACCATGGATCCTCCCCAGTTCTGAAATCTGTTTCAACCCATGGCACAAACAGCACCTTCCCGTCATCAATGTCGGCATGAGCTAATGCCAAGGACTGAACACATGAACCCAGAAATTAAAAAAAATCTCATAGCAAGCTGGCCTTTGACTAAATTTTGCAAACCATCTCTATTTGCTGGATGCAAGGCCAAATATGATGGGGTCTGTTTGTACAAAGGAAAATATTCTCCACCAAAGCCTTTGTCTTATCAGAGATATATCAACTGGTGATGGCCCAATATGTAAACACATTGTGTGTTAATATCAAACTTATATAGTATTTATGATGTACAATGTCAACCTACTATAATGGTGGTCTATATGATGTTGATGAATCTTTCTTTTCTATTTGAGTAATGTTGTGCAGTCTACAATGAGATTTAAGAATTCTCAACTTCAAAATCTATTTCTTCTATGTAATTAGTTTTAATAAGATTGTATCTGCACTCCTATAGATTTTAATTAGTAATTAGTTTCATGTTATCAGAATTTTAAATACTCTATAGTCTACCCTTGGTCCAAAAAAATAGAACATGAATGTTGGATATGATGATACATATAGATGGCTGAATTCTGGTAAAAAACATGAACCCAGAAATTAAAAAAAATCTCATAGCAAGCTGGCCTTCGACTAAATTTTGCAAACCATCTCTATTTTCTGGATGCAAGGCCAAATATGATGGGGTCTGTTTGTACAAAGGAAAATATTCTCCACCAAAGCCTTGTGTCTTATCAGAGATATATCAACTCTATATAGGCCTAAGTCTGTTACCAAACCAGACCACAGAAAAGTTTTGAATGTGTTGGGTATATCAGATTGGTTTTCCAGCCCTCTGCCGATTCTCATTAGCTGGACCCTTCATCTACCAAACAGAGTAAAGTTGAATACTGATGGATGTTGCAGGGGCAACCCGAGAAACTCTGCAGGTGCTGCTATTCTCAGAAATCATCATGGTCTGTTTATAATGACTGCTTGCAGCTTCTTTAGTCACACCTATAGCATTATTGCAGAATTTAGATCTCTGTATAGATTAGGATTATGAGGTCATAGAAATGTAGAATGTGTTATGGTGTCCTCAACTGAAGATATTGTAGACTGTGTTATGGTGTCCTGAACTGAAGATATTGTTCCGGGAGTCCCCACGCCCTAAGGAGAAGTCCAGGAGGGTGTGTAGATGGGAGGCATGGAGGCCAAAACCTTGAAAAACCAAAAAAAAAAAAAATGTTTACCGCACAGATCATGGATATAAATACGTCGTTTGAGTTGTTGTATTGACCAGATGTTTTTGTCTTAAAGAAAACTAGATGTACATTGCATGTAGAAATAACAAGAGGTCCTGATCATAGCTACTCAAAGCAAAGTATAATTAGTAAGGAGATTTATATTCTAAATCCACCTGATGGTTTTAATTAATGTATCTTTCTTCTTCTGTTTTTTAGGGTGTGTATGATTATCTTTGTACCTATAGAAGATATAGATCTTTTGAGGGTGTGTGAAATTTTGCTTGATATATATCTGCCTTTCACAATTAAATTTTTTTTTTCAGGCATGTAAAAGCCTTATAGTGTGTGAGCATGTTGTCTTAGAGGGGCTTTGGGGAACCCATGTTACTTGCCCCACTATAATTCTCTCTGCATTCTTACCAAGTTACTAATTAATTAGTAAAGGGCAATGCATGATGTTTGTGTTTATGTTCATATCAAAATGTCACTGGTGTCAGGATTACAAAATTCTGGGTGCATGAGTTTAGAAACTTTGGAAGCTTTTAATGGCTATCTATGTATCTTTCACATCATGTTGGAAGGATTATAGCTGTTCAGTTTTTAGTTGTTTAGGAAGGATTATAGCTGTTTAGGAACATAGCACTGTTGTAAGGATTAACATATTCAGATGTTTTACTGTTTAGGAAGGATTATTCCAAACATTTACATTTCATAGAAATAGAGTGATGGAGAAGTAGTTTTTCTGTTATTCCAATGTATAAGATTGGGAAATACATGGGAGGACTATAGAAATTATAGTTGTGCCTAAAAGCCAACTAACTTCCATAGTCACATGCATGAACTTGAAGTTAACCTCACAAGTGATTAACTGAATTATATCATCTTAAAGTGCTTTTTGATGTTAACCTCCCAACAGATTTACTGAAATTATTTCATTTTCTTCAACCTAACAAGCTTACCTTTTTCCAACAACTCCTTTCTAGATCATCTACTCCATGTCTCCAACCAGTGAAAATGTGATAAAGAAAGAAAGAAATTGAACCTAATCGAATAAGTGATGAATTAACTAATCTACTGGTAATGGTGGAAAATGGGAGGGTACATATCATCACAGAAGCAAAAAAAAAAAAAAGGGCAAGCACAGTGCAAGAACCATTAGTGCACCCTCCCATTTTATCTCTATTCTAAGTTGGTGCATTTCATTTTAATGTAGATATGTTTGGACATTGGAAATTGTTCCCATTATTAAAATTGATCATATAAAATGATAGCCAAACTTACCACAGTGTATGGAGCAGAGTGTTGGGCTACTAAGAAAAGTCATCTTGACATAAAAAAAGAAGCAGCTGAAATGATAAAGCTATATGTGCAGGAACACAGGAATATGTTGTACCTCCAGTGACCTCTAGATTGATCATCTACTCAAACAGTTATTTTCTTGGAGTCATCTATTTTTGGTCACCCTAATTCCTTCATAGGATTGACTTTCTAGGATGTCATCTTCTTTACTCATTTATTTTTCAACATATGCCTCATCAGTTTAACAGAAAATTATATTTTTACAAGTTAAGTGTGTGTGCTTTAAAGCAAGAAACATTTCTATTTAGTTTATATAACTTAATATAAGTTAATTGTATACATTCCTCTTTCTCTTCATTTTTTTACTTTAATTTTTTATTATTTGAATCCCCCCATATCTGCCATTGCAATATCAATCTCTATTTCATGTTTTGAATTGTTTTCTGTCATATATCCACACAACCTTCAATACCTGATGATAAGATTAGCATTGCATATGACATGGCCGGTCCTCATAAAAAGGTACAAAAAAAGGTATTGCATTCAGACACCACATTTAGGATCAAAATGTTCAAGCCCAAGATCCTCATCCCAAAGAAAAATGTAACTATATTCAGCAACTATATCTGGATGCAGAAAACGTTTGGCAAACCACATGTCATGATAAATAAAATTAGTTAGACCACCGGATCAATATGTTTCACCAAACAAAATTATATACCATTTTGTCTGATTGATGCAGAGACATGCAGTACACTCTCACACCATTGAAAGTGTGCCCACTCATCCACAATGCCATCATAATGGAATAGCATGACAATGAAATCACTGGAAATGAACTGCCATATGATCAAAGTAAGTCATTATTTGACTCAATAAAGGCCAGAATAAATTTAAGACAATGAAAACAAATGGTCGAGTTATGCATTGACTTGAACCTTTCTGAGAATTTGATCGACAATTTCTTTTTGCTTTATTCCAACTACCATGGCCAATAACTTCTCTGATTTTAGAAACAACAATTTAATAAGATTGTAAAGAATGCAAAATAAGAGAACGAAGGTGCAGCCAACCACACAAGAGGACGGTACCTTCTATTCCCTTTTTGAGAAAAAAAAATAGTGGTTTCCCATAAATGATTGGAACCCGAAAGATCTACCTTTACAAAGGTGACACCAGAAATTTTCCTTACATACATCCCACTTTTTTATCAAGTGGGTTTTGGAGATTCCACTTTATAATCTATCATGTTTTAGGATGGACCTGCCTACTGTTATTGTTTCACAAATCTTCTTAAAAATTGTTTTTCTAATTTGAAGAAGAATTTTTCACAAAAAGAAACATGAGATTTATAGGCTCTCCCTGAGTCTGATACAACCATGCTTTGATATCTCTTTTAAGAGGAAGAACACAGTTCATAGGTATCACTGAAATCAAAGTTCATAGAACTGGATTTTTAAAACTGGATGTTACAATATGAGATGTTTAGGTTTTAAAATAATTTTTGTTTTAAAACCTGACATGCATTAGAACTGGATGTTACTAAATTTTTGTAGTGTGAACTTCTTGGTTAATTGGTCATTTCAATTTTTTTCTTTTGAAATTTGAATTTGGTATGGAGTGATCGACATTGCTACCTACATGTCTACCTATATATTGAATTTCTGACATCTTCTTTAGTCTATGCATTTTTAGTCTCTGTCTTATCAGATTAACAAAAAAAATATTTTTACAGGTTAAGTGTGTGTGCTTTAAAAGTCAAAGGGTTATCCTTGGTGGATCTTACCTTGGACAGTGTTTGGACAAAAGGTACATTTGCTATTCCCTACAAGTTTGATGTATATTTGCTTTAAGCAAAGTTCAAAGTTTTCAGAATTATTTGATTTATGACTATTCATTTTTGTAGTGTTTTAATGATTGATAGTCCTTAACAGTTTAATGTCTATATGTTTAAATGTACTTATGTTCTTGACAACATAAATTTAGACAAATTCTGATACCTCAATTCTATTTTAGAAAAAAAATCTAGCAAAGTTCAAAGTTTTCAGGTGCCATGGGAGGTGCTTTTAGCAGGTCTTGCTTTTGGCTCCTCTTTTTGGATTCCCCTAATAAGCTCACAAACCTATCAACTAAAAGATAGAAAATAAAAAATGTTTCCACCCCTTATACAGAGCATTGGATGATAATGAATATGCATAATTTGGCAGTTGAGTACTTTGCTATGGATCCCCACTTTACCCTCAGAGAAAGTTCCTGCCAATAAATGCCTCTCTTAGTTTAAGAGAGGGAATCAATAGATCGATTAATGAGCACAACTCAGAAAACCCATCAATGAATTCTCCTTTCACCCATTTTCTTTTGAGATGCTGCATCTGTGACAATACTTAAATGATGGGATGGGCCTCCAAAATCATCCCGCCATGGAACTTATGAATCTCTTTCATGACGACTTCCATAGGGAAAGTATTTAATTTACCTTAGGAGTATAAATAACACAAAGACATTCAGAGAGCAAAAGATCCCTTTCTGTCGTTGGGCAAGATGTAACAAATTTAACTTGATCAGAAACTCCTTCAGTTTCTGCTAGCCTTTTAAGCTCTTTGAGGTACTCCACATTTTTTGGCAACTGTTTGTCGTAGCCACCTAATACCACAAAGGTAAATATGTCTGTTAAGAGAAAATGTATCCTATCCTATTCATTGAAAGAATTCTTAAAGCAGGTAGGCATAATGGTTAGATATTTTAAGCACAGGACTGCCAAAGGATGAACACAAAGGAATGGAATGAATGATATGAATCATATACTTCAAGGAGGAAAACAGAATTCATGTTAATGTGTTAAGATTTTACGAATTTCATATATAGATGCTCTTGCAGCTCCCGAGAAAGGTTAGTTTTCTGTATTAATAGTGTGGACTCTGTTTTACATGGGCTAAAATATTATTAGTAATGTGATCATTAATTTAGTTTTCAGGTTCTTAAGGTAGTAGGTTTATAAGGTAATCTGCAATCTAAAGTTAGTAGCAGGTTTATAAGGTTTTAAGTAGCAGGTTCTTAAGGCAGCAAGTCTATAAGGTAATCTGCAATGTAAAGTATATAAGTTAGTAGCAGGTTTATAAGATTTTTAAGTAGCAGGTTCTGCTTTCGCTATTGTCTCCATCTGCTTCCCTTCACTGTGCCGGTGTACTACAATAGTCTGAAGACCAAAATTTTAATCCTTATAGGAATAGCACCTCTCTCAACAATATCATTACATATGAGACTGTGTTCTCAACCATTTGAAGGTGTCTGCCATAAGTTTCATGTACTAGGTAGGGGCACATGTCCTTGCATCCTTTTGCACCAAAACATTCAACATTTAACTAGGCCAGTTAGATGTAGATTGGAACCTGTAGATGTTACATTAGAAGAATCAATGATGAATCCATGCAGAGATACAATAGTTTCACCTTCAAACCATATAAACTTCCACTTTGAGATTTCTTCCGACAACGATGAGTGCATCCTGGCTCAGCAACCAAGGAACATGTCAACGTCAAATTGAGCAAGCTACAGAATAATTAGGTCTACCTAAATTAGAGATCTATCATACAGCCCCAGATATGTAGTGTCGTGTACTGCATCAATGATCACTGTGTTTAGACAGACATAAATATCCAGAAACTGGTAAGTAGACATCAAAAAAGAGAACCAATGAGGCATATAGGTCACCACAGGATTTTTAAGGTTTTGAAGACTATCATCAAATGGCAAAAGACAAATTTCCTGGGAAGTGAAAGCCATTATTGTAGAACCTGAAAGCGTGCGCTCTGATACAACTTAGCCTATTAGTATCAGGAGCACTTAAAAAGTTTTAAACAACTTCCAGAGGACATCTCACAGGCTGGCAGCACTGTCCGAAGGTTTCCCTATGACCTGCTTTTGCTTCATTAAAGACTATCATAAAAAAAATTGATTATCCATTGCATTTCTTGAGCAATCAAACAATGACAGAATGCCCATGTATTGGATGCAACCCCTTTCTCCCAGTATCCCTATCCCAAGTGCATGAAATCTGCAGCATCACAAAGTTCTAAATTTTCAAGGCAGTAGTGTAGTGAAGAGAATTTAAAACCAAAAGAATAATCATCATAATCCAAAAAAAGGGACACAAAATAACATAATTAATTCCAACACAATGAATAATCATCATAATCCAAAAAAAGGGACACAAAATACAAGACAGAGAAGCAAAATGTTCCCAGTTATAAGCATCACCTGGAAAATGTCAAAGGAGGTTAATAGCACATATACCTTTGGATGGGCATGGATAGACTGTGCCTATGGAATCTCTGATGATCCAATCCGGGGACTTCTGCAACCATAACTGAACAAGAATCTTGGACTTTTGGCAGTTTATGCTGAAAGGAGGGTCCTTTTACATGCAGATAGATTTAAGAGAAAATATGTATTTCACTCATATCCCAATGAGGGCTACAAGGATTTGTGGTGAAAGCTGCTAGGATGTGCTGCTTGGAGCTCCTCCGCTGGTATGTAGGTGATGGTAATGTCCAAACTTCTGTGAAAGGATGGATCGGCAATCATTTATAGTTGCTTTTGTCTTCCAGGTGGTTCCTCCTTGGTAATAGAAAGTCTTGGTATATTGTTTGCATTTCCTAGAGGAGATGATATCCTCAATCATTAGTATTGCTGAAAAGAGGTGATGATCCAAATATGAACACAGTCAGAGATTGAGATCCAAGTAAGAACAACATTTCATCCAACTTCAATCAATCAGCCAATTTCCCTTGAGAACATAATCAAACTATAGCAACTCTACATACAAAGAACCCCGCACTTACTGGCAACATAAAGTCCTATTTTCAAATCCATGATTGATTGAATTTTAGCTATAAACAAATAAAGAAATAAATTAAATTAACTATTATGCTTGAGATTCCAGTAAATTTGAAAGAATATGAACATTATAATTTATAAGGTATTAACAATAGATTTCTGGTATCAAAATATAACATAGAGTAAACTGGTTTGGAGGGTTACTTTTCAATGTGATATTTTTGAATTGTTGTTAAGAACATATCTTTGTTTTAGCACTATAGTACTGAAAGTATATTTTCTAAAAAATGTTTTAGTTAGATTTGTGGTGTTAATTCTTTTCACTATTTTGTGATATTTATTTTCTCTTCTTCATTGAACTTTCTTCCCCCATTATGTTTTGATGGTAGATTGTCATTTCTACGAAGAAGATATTTTAATTAAATATATTTTAGATATTTTAGACATTTTTAAAAATAGTCACTTATAATTAATAATTTTTTTTGACGATGATGAAACAAAAATTGAAATATTTTAATCATAGAACTTTTGAAAAAATAGTAGGATAATTATGAAAAGTTTAATATTTTTAAAATCTCAAAATATTATTTTTAAAATTAAACTTTAAATTTTTTTGAAACAATCGCCGTGCATCGCACGGGTGTCCAACTAGTATATATATAAACTTTACACCCTTATCCATGTAAAGATAAATAATTCTGATGCCACGCTCGGATACCTCCCTCGTTTTATCTATAATTTTGCCATTTTCAAGTAAATTAATCTTTAATATAATAGTGTGTACGGAACAATTAGCGTTGTTACAGCAGTCTCTCCACTGCTTTATAAAAGAACAATAGAATAAGACAATTTTGTGACGGATGGGCTCGTCTCTATAAGAGAGGTTTTGAACTTAATTCTCATTTTTGCAACTGAGAAGAGGATTATCCCACAAATTTATAAAGTTTGTGTCCAGCGGCTCGAGCCTCGTATTATACTATTCAAATTTTATTTGTTAACTTTGAATCGAACTCGAGTTGTATTTAAATTTTATCGAATATTAAAATTAGTTGTTCAAACTTGATTCATTTGAATATATTCGAGTTCAAAATTTTAATGAAAATCTTAACCAATCTAATTAAATTTACGGATTTGCATTATATATATAAATCAGTTTTATAAGTTATTTATTTTATTATTTCAATATAATATATAAAATATATAAAATATATATTATAATTCATGTAATTCAAAAGTAAGATGAATTTATTCACGAATTTAAAAGAGCTGATTAGTAGAGTTCTATTCACACTCAACTCATTTATATATGAAACAAGTTTAAAATTTTCCTCAAACATATTATGACTCCCTTGTCTTGTTATACGAATCAAATTCGAGTAGCATTCAAACTCGAACTCAAATTTGTCGAACGCATTGATTAATTTGCAGTTCTGTAGATAATAAAACTATACAAAGCATTGAAATCTTGTTGAAATGAAAGAAGGTGAAGGTATATATTCGAAAAAGCTTCTGGTTTAAGGGGAAGATACGGACATATATAGCTGGGCATAGGGCTGTAAACGGATCCGAATAATATCCAGATCTGATTCGAATTCGTATCTGATTATTCGGATATTATCCGATTAACAAATATCCGGCGGAGCGGATTTCGGATACGGATATTATCCGGATAATAAACGGAGCGGATACGGAAACGGTGATCCGCTCCGTTTAAGATTCGCTCCGAAATAGAATTATTTTTTACCATTATATTTTAGATCTAATGATTCATATATAATATATATAATTTATAAATATATAATATATCTAATACTAATTTTTGTTTAGAAAATATTTTTGACATTTATATTTAAAAACATATATATTTTTAATTTTTTATGATTTTTAGACCACTTAATATCTTTTATTAAATTTATATTTTCGAAGCGGATAATATTTGTATCCGCTCCGAATCCGAAAATTATCCGATTAAATTATCCGCTCCGTATTCGAATTATATTCGAAGCGGATACGAATTATCCGATTAACTATTCGGATCGAAACCGAAAAACTCATATCCGCTCCGTATCCGCTCCGTTTACAGCCCTAGCTGGGCAGCTAAACCACATGGATATATAAAACTACACTACAGACTTTCATATGATTCTTCAATGGGATGTTATCAAGAGACAAGGTGGCTGCTATATGTAATTGGAAAATTAGCTGCGTATATATGTGACCAATATGCGGACAAAATCTAGAGGAACCAGGAGCATTAATTATATGCATGAGAAAGAGATCTAGGATAAGCTCATCGCTTCCTCCCTCTTGCTATCTCTATCCATTTCCTCTCACATCTCTCCAAATCGCCACCCTTTTACCTTGTGTACGTAGACCCCAACCTGCAGCTTCTACGTACGTATGCTCTCGTTACGGTAGCCGCCTGGTTGCTGTCGAGGTCCCCCCTCCTTGTTTCGTCCTGATCTTCTCATGGCCGCCCCTTCCGGAGAAGAACCAATGCAAGGGACTTGACGTTGGCTTCACGATCCATCTCCTCTTTCAGTTTGTTTGCGTCAACTTTTCGTCCGTCTCATTCTTCACATCTCGTTTTCTGATCTTTGTGGGGTGACCTGTACATTTATATGGTTGATCTCCTAATGAATGACTCGACACCATGCAATATATCTATATATGAAGACAACTTTAAGGAGAAGACCGGTATTTAATTATGATAGGAGACATCCAGTGGCAGACCTAGGTTATACCTAGCGAGTTACCCCCACTAAATGTTTAAAATTTTATTAAAGAGCTTAAAATATGTTATTAAATTAATTTTGATTGAGATTTTTATTAAAAAATGACCCTACTAGTTTATAAACAAAATTTACGAATACATTTTAATGTTTAGAGTGACTCTCCTAAATAAAATTTTTAAATCCGTTACTAGAGACAGCTGCACTTTGACACTGTAAATTAGAGTACTAAGCCCTTTAAGAAACATTAATACGGGAGATTAAACGCGTCACTGTAATTGGTACAAGTCTCTTTAGTTATGAACAGCAAATGGGTGATTGATATGTACGTGCTCCCCGGAACAGGACTCTTCCAAGTTTGAACAGCTACCATCGATCGAGGGAGTCAGTAGTACTGGATTACACTGGCTAGGAGCCATGAGCCAAGTAATTGCAGAGAGTGCGACCGGCAACCACCATAATAGAGGCAAAAGAACAAAGAAAAATCGGTAGGATAGTAGGAATTAATCTCGGTACGTAGTTGTACATTTTGTGTGTTTCTTTCCAGTTACAGTGTTCATGTTTGCGTTCTATTACGTTGCTCTATTTTCTGGTGCTTTGTTTTGTAGCATTAATGGATGCGCTCAGCATCTATCATTAGCAAACAAAATGGTTTGAACAGCGTCTACATGCATCATGTCGGTTTCCTCTCACTGTCATGAGTTGGAGTGCTCTCTCTCTCTCTCTCTCTCTCTCTCTCTCTCTCTCCTCTCTCTCTCTCTCTCTCTCTCTCTCTCTCTCTCTCTCTCCTCTCTCTCTCTCTCTCTCTCTCACACACACACACACACACACACACACACACACATAGAGATCAGATTAGTAGCTAATCAATAATAATAAAAGTATACATGCACGGCAAATACTAACGTGGCCAACACACAAGCAAGGTTCGCCGTACCGATTGGATCGACCGTACCATATTCTCCGTGGTACGGTACGTATTGAACCGTACCGTACCGTTGAGATACGGTGGAAAATTGACATGTTGTGTTGAAACTCATTCTGTACCTTGTAAACCCATTCAAATAATGTCCATTTGTGTTGAAATTTTAGCTATAAACTAATGTAATAGTTTTACAAATTATGGTGATTTTAGTTTAATTTTTAAAATTTATTTTATACTGGGTGAAAAATCACCCGGAAAATAGTTGCATCGGCTTAATATCGAAATCCGTACGTCAACAATTCCAGATATTTACATTTCTGATATCACCATATTTTTCTAAAAATTATGGTGTTCTCAAAATTTATTTTCGTTATAATTTTTTGATGTCGCCTTGTCGGAGCGCGCACTTCTGAGTATGGTATTGGGCTATCATTTATTAATGTTAATTAATCTTAGATATTAATAAAATTACTATAATTTGTATCATCTCTTAATTAGTTTATGTTTGAAATTTTATCTCAATTAGACACTAACTAGACTACTTAAGTGCAGACAGAGTTTGTCGCGGTATGACGAACTCTCTGTACGCGTACTTCAACAGGACGGCATTTGGTTTCGAAAATAAAGTCAAATATGAAGTCATCATAATTACTAGAAAATGTACTGATTATAAAGATATAAATATCATGAGTTATTGATACATAGATGTAGAGATTAGGTCGACCTAATGATTTGTGGGACAGTTTTTACTTGACAAAAAATTAATTTAAAAAATTAAACTAAAAATATTACAATTTGTATCACATATTAATTAGCTTATGTTTGAAATTTCATCTCAATTAGACACCATTAGATCCCTTAAATATTGATATTAAGTCAATTTACTAATTTTGAGATAATTTTTACTTGATAAAAAATAATTAAAAAAATTAAACTAAAATTACTATAATTTGTATCATCTCTTAATTAACCTATGTTTAAAATTTTTATCTTAATTGAACACCATTTACATCATTTTAATATACCTAATATAAAAAAATTATGAAAAAAAAAATTAACCCGGGTCACCCCATTGGGGTGACCCGACCGTGCCCGGTGCCGCTGGCGCCCGGCACGGGACGGTACGCCCGTGCCGCCGCGGTTTGGGCGGCACGGGCGAACCATGCACACAAGCGTTAGCTTTGTATGAGGTAAGAGGGAAAAGGAAACGATAAGATCTATATGGCATATCATTCGATCGATACTTGGGAACATAGCAGCAGAGTTGCTGTACACACCAACCCCGGCCCTCAAACAATATTACAAGAATCTAGCATTAATCCCAACTTAATTAGACCCATATATTAAAATGGATGGCACAACCTGGATGTTGAAGGTTCGAACTCCATTCCACTTCATGATTCTTAAATCTATTCTATCTTATTCTTAATTACCATTCTCCTTAGATCACAGTATCAAATTAATTAGTAGCGAGATTAATTTCTCAAATTAAGTACCCCAGAACCCATTGAAGTTGTAAAGTAAAAGACATGACCTAACCAAAGAGGCAGGCATGGCATACACCTGCTCTCTAATTTGACCGGTTTTATAGACGGATGAAAATTTGAAAAAGTCAAACGAAATGGGAATCCACGGAGGCCCAACCGGTGTAGGCGTGGTAGTTCTTGAGCTGCGAGTCAAAGGTCGTCCTGACACCGGGGACGAGGAGGGGTCAAAATTTTCAGTTTTCAACTCGTGTTGACATTTTTTTTTTCTGATATATATATATAGTCATCTTCCGACCAGGCCATATATATCGAGGGTCAGAGATGGACACTATTTTATCCAATTTCCAGTTGGCTGCAACATTAATTAATTTTGGAACATATTCTCTAGGACTTCCACGCGTGGGGGACCTCTATACACAGTTAGGAGGTTTAAGAGTTTAATGCCACTATTAGGTAGCGCTTGATAGCACTTGTTTGAAAAATCTGAAGTTTAATTTTTTATTTATAATTAAATTTATATTTCGATAAGTACTTAATATATATTAAATTTTTATTAAAAGTTTTTTGATAACTAATTTAAATAACATCTAAATTAATATATTCAGTAAACAACAACATTCTGTCATGTCCTTTCTTCTTAGCATATAGTCCATCTGCAGAAGTGATCAAAAAACAAATAACAATATATCAAAAAATAGAAACATAAAAAGAATTCTCGTAAGCATTTCATCTAACAAAAGATGAGAGTACTTGCATATATAGACGACGGCTCAACAACGAGGAATCTTAATTAAAACGTTGATGTGAGATTATCTTAAGCTTGCCCGAGTAACATTGTTGAACATGTTGGATTATAGCTAGCTTCCTCAACAGAGACCTTTAATGGTACAGTTGGACTAAGAAACAGCCTTCCCTGGATATGATTGATATGGCTTAATTACTTAAAACCTTCTTTTATAATTGAGTTACTCGAAGAGATAGGGCATAGGATGAAACATATGTGCTGACCAATTTACATATCTCAACATGTTTTCGTGAATATATACTTCATAGGACAATTAAGAAAGTGTACACTTAGGTGTGTACAGTAAATATTTCCGATTAGCCCGGGCTCATTTCTATAGATTTGCGCGATTGGAGGATATAGCTAGAAGAGGAGTGACCAAATATTGTCCAAAAAAAAAAACAGAGAAACCGAGAGAGAGAGAGGCAAACCATCATTTGCTCGGATGATCTCCACTAAAAATCATGATTTTGACTTTGTATACCTTGGAAGATTATTTCATAATTAAAAAGATGAAAACAAAAAAAAGTTGAAGAATCGTACTAGAATTCTTTCATCAACATCCACTTCCCAACCTCTCCTCTCCTCCTCCTCCTCCTCTCTCTCTCCATTGGGAGAGATTGGAATAAAGTTAGAGAGACTAATTCTTACTTGAGAAAAGATTACTACTTGTGATCCCCACTAATTCTTTCTTTAATTTGGCTCTATTTCCAGCCTTCTTCGGTGGAGAGGAAACTTATCCTCCCCTTTATATATATAAAATAGTTCTATACCCGTGCGATGCACGGGAATATTTTAGATATAAATTTTTTATGTATTCATAAAAAATATTATTTAAATTTTATATATATATATATATAAATTTTCTATAATTTGAAATCATC
This sequence comes from Colocasia esculenta, assembly GCA_014218235.1. Lineage (NCBI taxonomy): Eukaryota > Viridiplantae > Streptophyta > Magnoliopsida > Alismatales > Araceae > Colocasia > Colocasia esculenta. The sequence goes on along the minus strand of JACBKR010002101.1, from coordinate 5,279 downwards.
TCATATTAATTTTATGAAAGTTATTTTAAAATAAATATGATTATCAACTAATAAAAAAATCTTTTTTCGATGTATTTTTTACTTTTATATTAAGAAAATAGATAGAGGAAGGTTTATAAGTTTGATATCCTCTCTTTCCTTATATCTTCTTTTCATATATTATATATCTGGAAGGTTTTAAAAAATGAAGGAAAGCTTTTGAAAAATAGAGGAATTGTCTTGTGATATTTTTTTATTTTTTATATCGAAAAGATTTAGGCGGGAATAGGAATATCCTGGTGTTGCCATGTGGCAGCATCAAAACTGAGAATTATTATATTAGTATAGATTTTCAACTAGTCCTTGTTCATGATGCAAGCATGCACCTTGAGTTAAGTATGACAGATAGATCTGACAGCTGTTGCTTAGTTAATAAGTACCCATAACAATGATGATATATAAGAATAACAATAGAGGTAGATTTCTTATTCTAAAGATACTGATTTTTTTAATAATTTTATCTTTCTAGAATCAAAATCTTTTCCTTCTCCAAATTTCCCCTTTTTTTTGGGTAGGTTTCTTCCGCTCCTTTCATGCGATTGGAACATGGTATAAGGCTCGGTTATGGTGAACTACCACCTTAAATTCCTTGAATTGATGAAGGAATGAAATGGCTCAAGAACAAGTAATTAAAGAATAAAAGAATCAATTGAAGGCAAAAAACTGCAATTTCTCATGTTCAGACACTTATCGGATGGATTGGTCTACATTAATTTGATCACACTAGTCTACTGTTTTAATGGAACAAGAAGAGGGAAGAATCTGTTCATGTCCCCCTTCTATCTGTTGCTGGTGATTCTTTCCGTCAACTGTGGGAAGAAAACCCAGGTGCGCGGCGATCATGCAGCGTCCAAAGGTTCCATTTTTCACCATGTCCACGGTCAGATGACCGTGAGCCAGGGGAAGCCGAGCGCCGAATATGGAGACAGCGGCGACAGCTGCGGCAGGTTAAAGATGCCCACATCGGCGCCACAGTCCCCCCACACGCTGCTCCAGGTCGACGGTGTCAGGGGCGGGCTAGGCGCTGCCGCGGTTGCCTGCACCGCGCCGTGAAACTGGCTGTTGCTGTTGCTGATCCCGCCCCTCCTCATGCCTCTCCCTCTTCACCGGCCTCAAGAGCTGCTGAACTTCCAAGTCATCCGGCGACCTCTCCCTCTTTGCCCCCGTCAATCTACCACCGTGGGCGGGACGTCGCCGGTGAGCAATGCCGCCTTGACCTCGTGGATCTGCCGTTTTGCGGGCGGCTGTTCCACGGGCGCCGGCGAGGTCCAGCTTCCGTGACTGCCCACCTCGTTGGGGAAGTTGAGGATGGCCTTGCTGCCCCTCATCTGGAAGGCGGCGCGGTCGTAGGCGCGGGCGGCCTCGACGGGGGTGTCGTACGTCCCCAGCCACACCCTCGACCCCCGCCGTTTCGGGTCCCGGATCTCCGCCGCGTACTTCCCCCACGGCCGCCGCCTCACACCCCGGTACCCGCGGCAGTCCACCGCCTCTGCCCCAGGCTGCGGCTCCGCGTACTCCGCCGCTGGAGTCCACTCGACCTTCGGCGCCGGCGGTTTGGGGATGGCCAGCTGGGGTCGGCGGGCGGAGGAAGCCGGGGAGAAAGACGAGGACGACGACGAGGACGACGACTTCTTCTCCTCAGAGAACTTAGCAGATGCGGACTGGGACAGAGAGAAGCAAAGCAGCTTGGGGAAACTGTGCTCTGGGTCTTTGAGCAGGTCGTCGCAGAAGGTGACGTCCTCGGTCACGGGGTGTCCCGAGGAAGCGAAGGGCTGCTCCGCCAGGCGGGAGGGAGGAGAGGACGAGGAGAAGGCCGAGGTGGCGGACTCGTCGGAAGCTACCGGGTGGAGAGGGGCGAGGGACAGGGTGGGGTGGAACAAGGAAGGGGAGTCGAGGGAGAGGAAGGGGTCGTCGAGGAGGTGCTGTTTGATGTAGTCGAGGGTGGAGAGACCTCCTGATCTTCGCTGGCCATGACCGAAAGCGGGACGGTGGTGTGAGAAACTTGGAGGAGCGCGCGGCGACGGAGAGGAAGAGGAGGAGGAGGTGGTGGTGGTTGATCGGGGAATTCCTGGTGGAGTGGAATGGGGTGGAGTGTGGGCAGGGATATATATAGAGGGTGTCAACGGGGAAGCTCGCCTTGGCTTTCCAGGAAGCTCGATGGAAGCTGGGGCTTTTTTTTGTCCTCTCTCTCTCTCTCTCTCTCTCTCTTCTCTCTCTCATGTGGATGGTCTTAAAGAAGCAACAATCCTTGGATTACATTTTATATACTTATCTCCTTTCGAGGCAGAATAATATTTGTTTATTTATTTATAACTTTATTAGTCTAATCTACATGTGGGTATAATTTGTATATTTCGTATACGCGGGTTTAACCTTGTAGGTGAGAAAGGAGATCCGATGTCGACAGCCGCAACCTTTCTGATCTAGATCTGTGAAAAAACTTTACAATTGGAGGTGGGAATTTTTAATTAATAGAGGAGTTGCTACTTGTCAAATAACATGATATAGATAATATATCGATTATTCTTGTCACTTGTTATCATCATTATCGTCACATGTTTGAAAAGATTTTATTTTATAACAAAAGATGGGAGGGAGAGAGACAAGAGAGATGAGAAGGGCGTGAATAGTTTAGCATTTGAATTTTCACATATTTCTCGAGACGATATTTACTTATACCATTTAAAAAGATGCATGCCATGCAACGTTAGGCTTTTATATTCTCTTTCTTTCTAAAAAAAATAGCACATAAATTTGTCTTCCCACATCGTATTCGTATGTTTTTTAGTTGCAAAGACTACATCTTTTTCTTTTTTTACAGGAAAAGACTCGATCATTCACTTAAGAGAATTGGATACATAAGATGGCATATTGTCAAGTGAGATGTCAGAGAACACACACTAAGATATATTGGTGGATGATATCTAAAGAGAGTCTAATAAAGAAATTATGAAGAATGAAACACTCCACTCTTTAAAATAAGATCATTCACAACATGACATTGATAGCATCCGAACAACATCAAAAGAGGGTGATAAACAGTGGCGGAGCCGTCTTGAGGTTAATGGGGTCCTGTGACCCCACTGGATCGGAAGGTTTTCATTAGTGAGATAAAATTTCACCATTAGTGGCCCCACTCGATCAAAAAAATATATTTAAGAGTACATCCACTGAATGAAAATTTTAGATCCACCACCGATGATAGACGGAACCTTTAAGATCTTTCTAGAGTACTCTTAACAGATGGGGTTTATCTGTATTTCATATTTGCAGTAGCAAGAGTAAGATAGCTTGGAATCTCGTTGTCTTATTGGATATGCATTCACTAATGTTTACACCCTCTTGAGAAATATTTTGAATAGAAATATTTTTTTTGAAAGACACATCTTATAATTAATTAATGTGCATTGTAAGAAAATAATTTCATTAGTTGAAAAGACATAATACAACGAATAAAATTATTTTCTTACAACCTATATGAATTTTATTATAAGATATATATTATAATAATTATGTCTCGTTTTCAAGTGTATACAATTCGATGCAATCTAATAAAGGACAAAGACTTATGGTATTATTTTTAGAGAAATATTTATTACACTTTTTTAATCTACTTTTAATATATTTTGGGCCTCCCTAACCAATATATTGTGCTTACTCAATAAGAAGGCCAACAGTGTACAATTCTACTCGCAACATATTCACAGTGCAACTATGCAAATTAACATTACCTCACATCTTTGACACGTCAAATATATTCGAGTGGTAATATGAACATTTTTCCAAATATTCTTTTATTAAGTACAAATATCCGATATTCTACACTACTAATTTATCTATAAATTAATGGAGTTATATATATATACCCCCTATATTATCTTGCTTAAAAAAAAAATCGAGAAACTTGAATTTTCTTATGCGAGACTAGCTAGCTAGTATGGTATCCTATCAAGTGGGAGAGAAAGCCTTCCCAATTTGGTATACTCTTTGCAAGAGGCGGCCGCGAGCGCTGCTTTTGTTTTCCTTTTGGGCCGATTCATGCACCCCCCGTAACAAGACATAGAAGTCCGAGTCCTCTCACACGTGTACCACGTGGGAGTTCGGATAGTTTTGAAACGTGCCGGCAAATTTGTCTAAATTTTTAGCCTCGTGCATGGTCGGTACCCGGTCATCGGGATCGGCAAGGACATGGTGGACGGGGGTGGTCTTTTTAATTATTTTTTATTTTTTATGCTATGTTAAAGGTAGGTGTACTAATGGGAGAGAGAATTTAAAAATCTTCAAAGTTAAGTTTTGTGAGCTTTACAAAGTGATAAATTAGAGAGGGAGCATATGTGGAGAGAGGTTGATAAACGAACGGCGGATAAAATTTTAAATAAACAAAAATAAGGGCGCAAGCTAGGGCTTGTTAACTTTGTTGTGCATATTTTGCATGAAGGAGTAGTCTTTTGGATCCTGTGATAAATTACTGTCTGAATCAAAAATGTAAAATGTAATTGAAAAGTAACAACCGCGGTTCACTTAATGAGGAGGGTATTCATTTTAGAATAGTAGTTACTGTATAGATTCGTGTCAGATGTTAAAAGAACCAACAATGAAAATTGTAGATTTTGATCTCTACGGGTAGAATATATAATAATGATAATGATAATAATAATATAAAATAGAGTACAATATCTTACAGAAGAAAAATATTTATTATATTTTTAACAAATATTTTTATTATATTTGTCAAATGATACGTGAGAACTCGTGCAATGTCATGCAAAGTGTCACGTGAAATGACATACTTAGGGGTGTCAATTGGGCGGGGCCGATCTGAAGGTCCGGTAGCTCAGTCTAATTTTATACATATTTACGTCAGATATTTTAATCTCATTTAAATTTTGAGCTCGATCCGACTCAGCTCAGAGTAAAATTGGGCTGGGCCTAGGCTTGGCTCGGCTTGGCACGGGCGGCCCATTAACTCGATATTTTAAAAATAATAATAATAAGTGGCACGATGATAATTTTAATATTCTAAAATTTTGAATTGAAAATTATGTTGTGGAATAATATTTAACAACTTAATATTTATTTCATATTTGTAACAATTAGAAATAAATTTATTTAGATTAGTCTAATACTTATTTTATATATTTTTGATTCAACGAACATCAATTTTATTGTAAAAATAAATAAAAATAATCAAAATATCTTTAAAATATGTAAAATCGGGCCAAGCCAAATCTGAGTCGGGC
>JACBKR010002100.1:0-40111 GCA_014218235.1 Colocasia esculenta | reverse complement strand
GACGTCGTTTCGCGGTCGAAAATCGTCATTTCGCACTCCAAAATTACATTTCTAGCCGACGATCACCCCGTTTCCAAGGTTTTATGGCAGTAGCGTCTCCTTCGATTACGCGAATCGCTGACGGGGCTGCCACACAGATACGCCCATTCACGGTGACCGGAAGTTGTGTTCAACGTGGCGCGAGAACTCATCCCCAAGACGTACATATGGGTGCACAAACATCACTGATATAGTCACCACTTCCAATTTATTCACACCCCTTCAGCGATAGAACTGGGCATAACTTTCCGCCCGTTGATAGGGCGCCAGTTTCGAAGAATTCCGTTCCGGGCCCAAAATTCCGCCGCGGAGCTTGAGTACTAGTACACCGATTATCGTACCCCTTGGGTAGGACGGGGAATTTTGTTCGCACAGCGATCAGAACAGCCCGCGAGGCCCCAATTCAGAATCGGCACTTCGACCCGGTCGGCACAAGGTCGCATTCGGAGATTTCCGGTCCGGCACCCAAATTCCACTCCGGGAGCGTGGTCGCGGGCTGCTGATGCGATCGCATACGCACATCCCTTCGCTCAAACGGGCGTAACTTTACGCTCAGTTATCAGAATCGCTTATAAGACCCCAATTCGGAATTAGCACTCTGAGGCGCCCGTCACCCCCTTATTGCCTCCGGTGATAAGATGTCGTTTCGGGGCCGAAAAACCTTCGTTTTGCACTCCAAAATTACATTTCTAGCAGACGATCACCCCGTTTTCAAGGTTTTATGGCAGTAGCGTCTCCCTCGATTATGAGAATCGGTGGCGGGGCTGCCACACGGATTCACCCTGTCACGACGACCGAAAGTTGTGTTCAACTCGGCACGAGAACTCGTCCCCAGGACGTAGATATGGGTGCACAAACATCGCCGTTATAGTCACCCCTTCTGATTTATTCCCACCCCTTCAGCGAAAGAACTGGGCATAACTTTCCGCCCATGTATCGGAATCGCTCATGTGACCACAATTCGGAATCGCCACTCCGAGGCGGTCGAGAGGGCGCTAGTTTCGCAGAATTCCATTTCAGGCCCAAAATTCTACCACGGAGCGTGAGTACTAGTACACCGATTGTCGTACCCCTTGGGTAGGACGCGGATTTTTGTTCGCACGATGATCGGAACGGCCCGCGACGCCCGAATTCAGAATCGGCACTTCTATCCGGTCGGCACAACGTCGCATTCGGAGATTTCTGGTCCGGCACCCAAATTCCTCTCCAGGAGCGTGGTCTCAAGCTGCCGATGCGATCGCATACGGACACCCCTTCGCTCAAACGGGCATAACTTTTCGCTCGGTTATCGGAATCGCTTATAAGACCCCAATTTGGAATCAGCACTCAGAGGCGCCTGTCGCCCTCTAATTGCCTCAGGCGATAAGACATCTTTTCAGGGTCAAATTCAGAATCGGCACTTCGACCCGGTCGGCACAAGGTCGCATTTGGAGATTTCCGGTCCGGCGCCCAAATTCCTCTTCGGGAGCGTGTTCGCGGGCTGCCGATGCGATCGCATACGGACACCTCTTCGCTCAAACGGACATAACTTTCCGCCCGGTTATCGGAATCGCTTATAAGACCCCAATTCGGAATCAGCACTCAGAGGCGCCCGTCGCCCCCTTATTGCCTCAGGCGATAAGACATCATTTTATGGTCGAAAAATCTGCATTTTGCACTCCAAAATTGCATTTCTATCCGACGATCACCCCATTTCTAAGGTTTTATGGCAGTAGCGTCTCCCTCGATTACGCGAATCGGTGGCGGGGCTACCACACGGATTCACCCTGTCACGGCGACTGGAAGTTGTGTTCAACTCGGCACGAGAACTCATCCTCAGGACGTAGATATGGGTGCACAAACATCGCCGATATAGTCACCCATTCCGATTTATTCCCACCCCTTCAACGAAAGAACTGGGCATAACTTTCCGCCGGGTTTCGGAATCGTTCATGTGACCACAATTTGGAATCGACACTCTGAGACGGTCGAGAGGGTTCCAGTTTCGCAAAATTCCATTCTGGTCCCAAAATTTCGTCGCGGAGCGTGTGTACTAGTACATCGATTATCGTACCCCTTGGGTAGGACGTAGATTTTTATTCGCACGACGATCAGAACGGCCCGCGAGGCCCCAATTCAGAATTGGCACTTCGACTCGGTCGGCACAAGGTCGCATTCAGAGATTTCTTGTTCGGCGTCCAAATTCCTCTCCGGGGGCGTGGTTGCGGGCTGCCGATGCGATCACAAACGGACACCATTCGCTCAAATGGTCATAACTTTTCGCTTGGTTATCGGAATCGCTTATAAGACCCCAATTCAGAATTGACACTCTGAGGCGCTCGTCGCCCCCTAATTGCCTCGGGCGGTAAGACGTCATTTCAGGGTGAAAAAATCATTGTTTTGCACTCCAAAATTGCATTTCTAGCCGACGATCACCTCGTTTCCAAGGTTTTATGGCAGTAGCGTCTCCCTCGATGACACGAATCGCTGGCTAGGCAGCCACACGGATATGCCCATTCACAGCGACTGGAAGTTGTGTTCAACTCGGTGCGAGAACTCGTCCCCAGGACGTAGATATGGGTACACAAACATCGCCGATATAGTCACCCCTTCCAGTTTATTCTCACAACTTCAGCGAAAGAACTGGGCATAACTTTCCGCCCGAGTATCGGAATCGCTCATGTGACCAGAATACGGAATCGACACTCCGAGACGGTCGAGAGGGGGCCAATTTTGCAGAATTCCATTCCGAGCCCAAAATTTCGCCGCGGAGCGTGTGTACTAGTACACCGATTGTCCTACCCCTTGGGTAGGACGTGAATTTTTGTTCGCACGGCGATCGGAACGGCCCACGAGGCCCCAATTCAGAATCGGCACTTCGACCCAGTCGACACAAGGTCGCATTCAGAGATTTCTGGTCCGGCGCCCAAATTCCTCTCCGGGAGCGTAGTCGCGAGCTGCCGATGAGATCGCATACGGACACCCCTTCGCTCAAACGGGCATAGCTTCCGCTCGATTATCGGAATCTCTTATAAGACCCCAATTTGGAATCGGCACTCAGAGGCGCCGTCGCCCCCTTATTGCCTCAGGCGATAAGACGTCGTTTCGGGGTCGAAAAACCGTCGTTTCACACTCCAAAATTGCATTTCTAGCAGACGATCACCCCATTTTCAAGGTTTTATGGCAGTAGCGTCTCCTTCGATGATGCAAATCATTGGAAAGGCTGCCACACGAATTCGCCCTGTCACCGCGACTGGAAGTTGTGTTCAACTCGGCACCAGAACTCATCCCCAGGACGTAGATATGGGTGCACAAACATCGTTGATATAGTCACCCCTTCCAATTTATTCCTACCCTTTCTGCGAAAGAATTGGGCATAACTTTCCGCCCGGGTATCAGAATCGCTTATGTGACCACAATTCGGAATCGGCACTTCGAGACGGTCGAGAGGGCGCCAGTTTCACAGAATTTAGTTCCGGGCCAAGAATTCCGCGCAGAGCGTGTGTGCTAGTACACCGATTGTCGTACCCATTGGGTAGGACGCGAATTTTTGTTCAGAATCGGCACTTAGACCGGGTCGGCACAAGGTCACATTCCGAGATTTCCGGTCCGGCGTCCAAATTCCTCTCGGGAGCGTGGTCGCGGGGTGCCGATGCGATCGCATACGGACACCCCTTTGCTCAAAGGGCATAACTTTCCGCTCCGTTATCGGAATCGCTTATAAGACCCCAATTCGGAATCGGCACTTAGAGGTGCCCGTCGCCCCCTTATCGCCTCAAGAGATTAGACATCGTTTCGGGGTCGAAAAACCTTCGTTTTGCACTCCAAAATTACATTTCTTGCCGACGATTAGTTTGTTTTCAAGGTTTTATGGCAGTAGCATCTCCCTCGATTACATGAATCAGTGTCGGGGCTGCTACACGGATTCGCCCATTCACGGCGACTGGAAGTTGTGTTCAAATCAGCACGAGAACTCATCCCCAGGACGTAGATATGAGTGCACAAACATCACCGATATAGTCACCCCTTCTGATTATTCCGACCCCTTCAGCGAAAGAACTGGGCATAACTTTCTGCCTGGGTATCGGAATCGCTCATGTGACCACAATTCGGAATAGGCACTCCGAGACGGTCGAGAGGGCGCCAGTTTCGCAAAATTCCGTTTCGGGCCCAAAATTCGGCTGCGGGAGTGTGTACTTGTAGACCGATTGTCGTACCCCTGGGTAGGACGTGAATTTTTGTTCGCACGGCGATCGAAACGGCCCTCGAGGCCCCAATTCGGAATCGGCACTTAGACCCGGTCGGCACAAGGTCACATTCAGAGATTTCAGATCCGGCACCCAAATTCCACTCCGGGAGCATGGTCGCGGGCTGCCGATGCGATTGCATACGGACACCCCTTCGCTCAAACAGGCTTAACTTTCCGCTCGATTATCGGAATCGCTTATAAGACCCCAATTCGGAATCGGCACTCGGAGGCGCTTGTCGCCACCTTATTGTCTCAGGCGATAAGACGTCGTTTCAGGGTCAAAAAACCTTCGTTTCGCACTCTAAAATTACATTTCTAGCCGACGATCACCCCGTTTCCAAGGTTTTATGGCAGTAGCATCTACCTAGATAAGGCGAATCGCTGGCAAGGCTGCCACACGGATACGCCCATTCACGGCGACCGGAAGTTGTGTTCAACTTGGCGAGAGACTCATCCCAAGGACATAGATATGGGTGCACAAACATCACCGATATAGTCACCCCTTCCGGTTTATTCTCACACCTTCAGCGAAAGAACTGGGCATAACTTTCTGCCCGGGTATCGGAATCGCTCATGTGACCACAATTCGGAATCGGCACTCTGAGACGGTCGAGAGGGCGCCACTTTCATAGAATTCCGTTCCGGGCCCAAAATTCCGCCGCGGAGAGTGTGTACTAGTGCACCGGTTGTCGTACCCCTTGGTTAGGACGCGGATTTTTGTTCGCATGGCGATCGGAACGGCCTGCGGGTCCCCAATTCGGAATTGGCACTTCAACCCGGTCGGCACAAGGTCGCATTCGGAGATTTGCGGTCCGGCGCCCAAATTCCTCTCCGGGAGCGTGGTCGCGGGGTTCCGATGCGATCGTATACGGACACCCCTTCGCTAAAACGGGCATAACCTTTCGCTCGGTTATCGGAATCGCTTATAAGACCTCAATTCGGAATCGGCAGTCAGAGGCGCCCGTCGCCCTCTTATTGCCTCAAGCGATAAGACGTCGTTTCACGGTCGAAAAACCTTCGTTTCACACTCCAAAATTGCATTTCTGGCCGACGATCACCCCGTTTTCATGGTTTGATGGCAGTAGCGTCTCCCTCGATTATGTTAATCGGTGGCGGGGCTGCCACACAGATTCGCCTTGTCACGGCGACCGAAAGTTGCGTTCAACTCGGCACGAGAACTTGCCCCCAGGACGTAGATGTGGCTGCACAAACATCGCCAATATAGTCACCCCCTGATTTATTCCCACCCCTTCAGCGAAAGAACTGGGCATAAGTTTCCGCCCCGGTATCGGAATCGCTCATGTGACCACAATTCGGAATCGGCACTCCGAGACGGTCGAGAGGACGCCAGTTTCGCAGAATTCCGTTCCGGGCCTAAAATTCCGCTGCGGAGCGTGTGTACTTGTACACCGCTTGTCGTACCCCTTGGGTAGGACGTGGATTTTTGTTTGCACGGCGATCAAAACGGCCCACGAGCCTCCAATTCGGAATCGACACTTCGACCCGGTCGGCACAAGGTCGCATTCGGAAATTTCCGGTCCGGCGCACAAATTCCTCTCCGGGAGCGTGGTCGCGTGGTGCCGATCCGATCGCATACAAACACCCCTTCGCTCAAACGGGCATAACTTTCCGCTCGGTTATCGGAATTGCTTATAAGTCCCCAATTCAGAATTGGCACTCAGAGGCGCCCGTCGCCCCCTTATTGCCTCAGGTGATAGGACGTCATTTTTTGGTCGAAAAATTTGTTTTGCACTCCAAAATTGCATTTCTATCCGACGAACACCCCATTTTCCAAGGTTTTATGGCAGTAGCATCTCCCTCGATTACGCGAATCGCTGGCGGGGCCGCCACACGGATACGCTCATTCATGGCGATCGAAAGTTGTGTTCAAGTCAGTGCGAGAAGTCGTCCCCAGGACGTAGATATGGGTGCACAAACATCGCCGATATAGTCACCCCTTCCGTTTATTTTCACCCCTTCAGCGAAAGAACTGGGCATAACTTTCCACCCGGACATCGGAATCGCTCATGTGACCACAATTCGGAATCGACACTCCGAGATGGTCGAGAGGGTGCTAGTTTTGCAGAATTCCGTTTCGGGCAAAAAATTCCGCCACGGAGCGTGTGTAATAGTACACCGATTGTCGTACCCCTTGGGTAGGACGTAGATTTTGTTCGCACGGTGATCGAAACGGCCCGCGAGTCCCCAATTCGGAATCGGCACTTCGACCCGGTCAGCACAAGGTCACATTCGGAGATTTGTAGTCCGGCGCCCAATTTCCTCTTCGAGAGCGTGGTCGCGGGCTGCCGATGCGATCTCATATGGACACTCCTTCGCTCAAACGGGCATAAGTTTCCACTCGGTTATTGGAATAGCTTATAAGACCCCAATTCGGAATCGACACTCAGAGGGGCCGGTTGCCCCCTTATTGCCACAAGCGATAAGACTCGGGGTCGAAAAACCTACATTTCGCACTCCAAAATTGCATTTCTAGCAGATGATCACCCCGTTTTTAAGGTTTTAGGGCAGTAGCATCTCCCTCGATTACGCAAATCGGTGTCGGGCCTGCCACACGGATTTGCCCATTCACGGCGACCGAAAGTTGTGTTCATATCGGCACTAGAACTCGTCCCTAAGACATAGATATGGGTGCATAAACATCACTGGTATAGTCACCTCTTCTGATTTATTCCCACCCCTTCAGCGAAAGAACTGGGCTTAACTTTCTGCCCGGGTATCGGAATCGCTCATGTGACCACAATTCGGAATTGGCACTCCGAGACGGTCAAGTGGGCGCCAGTTTCGTAGAATTCCATTTCGGGCCCAAAATTCAGCCGTGGAGCGTGTGTACTAGTACACCGATTGTCGTACCCCTTAGGTAGGACGCAGATTTTTGTTCGCACGACGATCGAAACGGCCCGCGAACCCCCAATTCAGAATCGGCACTTCGACCCGGTCGGCACAAGGTCGCACTCGGAGATTTCCGGTCCGGCGCCCAAATTCCTCTCCGGGAGCGTGGTCGCGGACTGCCGATGCGATCGCATACGGATACCCCTTCGCTCAAATGGGCATAACTTTCCGCTCGTTATCAGAATCGCTTACAAGACCCCAATTCGGAATCGGCACTCAGAGGCGCCATCGCCCCCTTATTGCCTCAGGCAATAAGACGTCATTTCGTGGTCGAAAAATCTTCATTTTGCACTCCAAAATTGCATTTCTAGCCGGCGAACACTCCGTTTCCAAGGTTTTATGGTAGTAGCGTCTCCCTCGATTACGTGAATCGCTGGCGGGGCTGCCACACGGATATGCTCATTCATGGCGAATGGAAGTTGTGTTCAACTCGGCGCGAGAACTCGTCCCCAAGATGTAGATATGGGTGCACAAACATCGCCGATATAGTCACCCCGTTCGGTTATTTTCACCCCTTCAGCGAAAGAACTGGGCATAACCTTCCGCTCGGGTATCGGAATCGCTCATGTGACCACAATTCAGAATCGACACTCCGAGACGGTCGAGAGGGTGCCAGTTTCGTAGAATTCCATTTCGGGCCCAAAATTTCGCCGCGGAGCGTGTGTACTAGTACACCGATTAGCGTACCCCTGCGGTAGGACGCAGATTTTTGTTTGCACGGCGATTGGAACGGCCCGCGAGGCCCCAATTCGGAATCGGCACTTCGACCCGGTCGGCACAAGGTCACATTCGGAGATTTATGGTCCGGCGCCCAAATTCCTCTCGGGAGCGTGGTCGCGGGCTGCCGATGCGATCGCATACGGACACTCCTTCGCTCAAACGGGCATAACTTTCCACTCGGTTATCGGAATCGCTTTAAGACCCCATTTGGAATCGACACTCAGAGGCGCATGTTTCCCCCTAATTTCACAAGCGATTAGACTCGGGGTCGAAAAACCTTCATTTCGCACTCCAAAATTGCATTTCTAGCAGATGATCACCCCGTTTTTAAGGTTTTAGGGCAGTAGCATCTCCCTCGATTACGCGAATCGGTGTCGGGGCTGCCACACAGATTCGCCCATTCATGGCGACCTGAAGTTGTGTTCAACTCGGCACTAGAACTCGTCCCCAGGACGTTGATATGGGTGCACAAACATCGCCGATATAGTCACCCCTTCCGATTTATTCCCACCCCTTCAGCGAAAGAACTGGGCATAACTTTCCGCCCGGGTATCGGAATCGCTCATGTGACCACAATTCGGAATTGGCACTCCGAGACGGTCGAGTGGGCGGCAGTTTCACAAAATTCCATTCCGGTCCCAAAATTCGGCCGCGGAGCATTGTACTAGTACACCGATTGTCGTACCCCTTGGGTAGGATGCGGATTTTTGTTCGCACGACGATTTAATCGGCCCGCGAGCCTCCAATTCAGAATCGGCACTTCGACCCGGTCGGCACAAGGTCACATTCGAAGATTTCCGGTCCGGCGCCCAAATTCCTCTCGGGAGCGTGGTCGCGGACTGCTGATGCGATCGCATACGGATACCCCTTCGCTCATACGGGTATAACTTTCCGCTCGGTTATCGGAATCGCTTATAAGACCCCAATTCGAAATTGGCACTCAGAGGCGCCCGTCGCCCTCTTATTGCCTCAGGCGATAAGACATCGTTTCGGGGTCAAAAAACCTTCGTTTCGCACTCCAAAATTGCATTTCTAGCCGACAATCACCCCGTTTTCAAGGTTTTATGGCAGTAGCGTCTCCCTCGATTACGCGAATCAGTGGCGGGGCTGCAATAGGGATTTGCCCATTCACGGCGACCGGAAGTTGTGTTCAACTCGACACGAGAACTCGTCCCCAGGACGTATATATGGGTGCACAAACATCATCGTTATAGTTACCCTCCGATTTATTCCCTCCCCTTTAGCGAAAGAACTAGCATAACTTTCCGCCCGGGTATCGAAATCGCTCATGTGACCACAATTCGGAATCGGCACTCCGAGACGGTCGAGAGGGCGCCAGTTTCGCAGAATTCCGTTCTGGGCCCAAAATTCCGCCGCAGAGCTTGTGTACTAGTACACCGATTGTCGTACCCCTTGGGTAGGACGCGGATTGTCACGTCACTAGAATTATGCAACGGATATTAATAATGTGGATTATAATTCGAGTCGATATCCCTAGACGTGAACAGTCGACAAATAAGCCTCTAGCTAGCACGCACTAATGTATAACAACATACATCATCATAGGGCCCAAATGTTGAACTCAAACTAATTGTATTGAAATCTCAACTCATTGTATTCCAAATAGAAACTATTACAGGAGTAAGACTCAATAAAAAGAAAAAAGTACATTTTATTCCTCACTTCCTACTACACGAATCTAACACTCAAAATAAACTAACTATAGATAGACTCATAATTGGAACGCTCATCACTCGGGCGTATTCCCATCCTCGACTTGCTCCTCCTCTTGAACATCATAGTCACCTAGATTGGGTAAAAGTAGGGGATGAGCAAACTAGCCCAGTAGGATTTATATCTCAATGTGCGGGCAATGATATAAGTGATTAACAATTAGAACTAGGTAAGCACGATGAATGTCATGATATGCATGTGCGAATAAACTCATTAAAACATGATACATGAAACAAGCTAGATGGAGTGATCTTGATAGAATAAGATCTGGAACGATACAACAAGATAGAACTAGCAATAGATCACTTTGTACAAGCACACAAGATTTCACTTGATGTCAAGAACGCATGATATCACTATTTGCAATAAATGTAGGATGGCCATATCACGCAAGAAAGCAAGCACGCATGAGCACGATAATGTAACACTAATCAGGCACGTAGACACTAATGTACACCAAGAAAAGATCTATCAAGAATGTACATCAGGACACGTGTATGTGGTTATTGTATCTATCATTCAACACGACACGCACGACTCTCAGCACAGATGCAACGCCAGTAATCATTATACCCCATGGTTAACAGTATATTTATGACTCTCCGTCATTGGGGCTAGACTGGAGCCCTTGGACACTCGCCGTGCCCGGTAAGCATCTCACTTAATTTTAAATGTAGATACCCACAGTCATTAATAATGGCCAATGAGAGTTTCAATAAGTAAGCATAAGTAATGTCATGTTCATGATGATGATGAGAACAAGTAATAAGTAAATTGAACATGATTTCATGAAAACAATGGTCGAGAGATAAATTTGGCAGCATAACGGTACGATTTATACTTTAGTTCATTCTTTGCATTAATGACTTTAGTCTTGTAACACCTCGGAAAAATTTTATCTATTAAAAAACATGAATAATAAGGTTGTTGGACCTAACCATTATTATTAGAATGAAATAATTGATATTTGGAAAGGATTAGCACTAATGAACATTATCCCAGTGTCGTACTCGGACGTGCGCGCTTCCACAGGGCGACACTGAAAAACTATAACGAAAATAAAATCCGAGAACACCATAATTTCTATAAAAATGTGGAGATATCAGAAATATAAATATCCAAAATTTTCGACGTACGGATTTCGAGATTAAGTCGACGCGACTATTTTTCGGGTGATTTTTCACCTAGTGTAAAATAAATTCCAAAAAGTAAAATAAAATCACCATAATTTGTAAAACCATCACATTAGTCTATGGTTGAAATTTCAATACAAACGGACGTCGTTTGAATACATTTACATAAAGATTATTGGGCCAGCTGAATTATGGCTTAATTTCGGGATGGATTTTTGGGAATTTGTCTTGCTGACGTAGCATGAGCTACGCAAGCCCATGTCATGCTAAATTAACATCCTTACACGTTAGTACCATGTGTAACTCTTGAGTGGTGCAAGAGATAGGTGGCTATGGGTGGTTAAATGGGGTTTTATCCCAACACCTGTGCACCTGCGTGGCATCACGCATGGAAAGGGCATGGAGCTATAAATACCACTCCGTAACCAGCTTTCAAACCTTTCTAACGCAAGATTCTGCTATTTTTCTCTTGTTCTTGCACCCTTGTTCTTTTCTTCCATTGCTTCTTGCTGCTAGAAGAGTGTAGGAGAAGCTACTGGGTCTGCTGTAGGAGGAGCTACTGGAAGTTGCAAGCTCCATCGCACTTGCAATATACTCTGCTCTTGTTTTACTACTGTAGTTGCTCTCACCTCGGTGTAAACATTACTGGCACTCCATCACCTTTGGGGAGAAGCATTTCTATTCTTGGGATAGGTTCTTTAGTCAGAAAAAACGTGAAGGCTTATTCTTCAATAAGGTAGGATTCATCTCCTTTTCCTTAATCATGTTCTCCACACATGATAAATAACTCGTGTTGAGTAGCCAAGTTGATATAACTATAATCCTACTAGTTTTCGTCTAGTTTTGATGAATATTCTTACGTTAGGGAGGAAAAGATACTTGTTTTACTTCCAGATCATCTCTTCTTTTCTTCTTCCACCTTTGATCCTTGTATATGTTATAGAAGTTTGATAGAAGTCACAATACCATTAGAACTTGTGACTAACTTCTGTTCAGATGCTTGGTACTTCATTTCTTGATTTAAATCCATGAAACACTTTGAGTTTTAGTATTTATCTTGTAGGTTCTCATCCTTTCCTTGAACTTCTATTCTCTATTCATGATTGAAAGAATTTAGCCTCATACGGGATTGCCTTGGAGCCAGCTAAATAGTCTCGGTTAAGCTGGTATACGAGATTGTAACCTCAGATTCTTTTGTTTGATCCCTTCAATTATCTTTGAAATCATATAGTTATCAAGGGGCATCTTCACTCCCATTACAATTTCAGTAGGTTTCTAACCTCTTATACCACCCATAATCCATGTTATGCTATAGAGTTTTGCTAGAAATTTCGATATCTCAGAACATTGTGATTCTTCCCATTTAGATGTCTGTACCCCAAGCTTTGATTTGGAACATTAAATATCTTGTGTTTTAGTGTCCATCTTGTAAGAATCTTCCATTAAACCATTGCTATCAAGGCTCTACTTCTAGTACTAAACTATGCTTAGTTTCAAGCAAGTCAAGTTTGAATTGCAAACCTCTTCTTTCATCTTTGTGTTCGGTTTATAAACCACTATGAGAACTATAATTACACTCTTCCATTTGATATTAAACATGTATTGGGTTATAAGTTTTATAATTAGGGCCTTTAGAACAGATTACAAAGCACTTCTAGAAGTTCTGCAGCTACCTGTCGACAGCCGGCCCAAAGCTGTCGACAGGCGCATGCTATCCAGAACCCAGATAACTGGGACTGTGTGTAGCTGTCGACAGGCCTCTAGTTGCTGTCGACAGATACACACAGTCCAGAAAACCTGAGTTCTGTCTGTAGCCATCTGTCGACAGCCCCTTCTCACTGTTGATAGCTATGACCCTGATTCAAATTTCAGCACTTTTTCATGTGCAAATCCTTGCTTAAACTTCACCCTATTAGCCTACCATGTTACCCTCATATTTACTTTGATATTTACTGTCATTCTACTATAAAGATCACCCACTTTGGATACCTTACTCATCATTGAATTATCCTTGAAACCGTCAACTCCGAATGGTACTCCGTTTAGTCCATTCTTCTGTATTCGACAACTAAGTCATATTACTTGATGACTTGAGAGTTCAAAGGCTTGAACACCTTGTGAGATATGATAAACTTATGATGATGACATTTATTGGGTCCTTGGACCCCACCTGACTGATATACCTGTGCAAATAGGGCTGGTCTAGTCCTGGGAGGAGCACCCGAATTTATTACGGGCCGTACGGGAGTGATAAGGATACCAGGATGTTTGGCATTGCATCACTTTCCTGATTATGGTCATCATACTTCTTGTACTGTGTGAATTGATATATGAACCAATTCTGAGCTATATACCTGAGCATGATCTGAGTTTTACTATCACTGTATCAAGCTACTATTCTGAGATCTGGTATTGTCTCTTTGATGTCTGTTCTATCCTTGTCTTAGAATGATAAGGACACCAAGATGTTTGGCATTGCATCACTATCTCCTGATTATGATCATCCTATTACCTGTCCTGTGTGAATAATTATATGATTCCGAACTTGAGTCTTAATATGAATTTCTGAGTATGCCTGTGATTTTATACTACTGTTATACATCACTGACATGTTATGTTGGTTATCTGACCCTGTTCTTGATACCATTCCTGTTCTTACCTAAATTATCATGTGTTCCTAATCCTTTGATTTAAGGATTTGAATTCTACTGAGCTAGTTAGCTCACCCTCCTTCCCTTTTCAGGTAACCAAGATGGGGAAGAAGTATAAGATGGGTTGTGTGCAGAGTGGACACTGATGACGAGTCAACCAACCATTTACTATTTTAGTTGTGTACTTGTAAATGTTATGAGTAGTAGTTACTCATCCTTACTCCTCACTTAGTGTGTAATGAGGAGCTTTATGTAATAAGACTTCCGCAGACTGCGTTATAATAAATAAACGTTAATGTTTTTACTTTGTGCCTGTTTTCTGTCATTTCTCGATAAATAGACTTATTAGGACGTGACAAGTCTAGTTTGTAAATCACACTCACGAGAACAAGATGAGAGAGGAAGTGCACGCTATCTCCAGTGAACTTCAATGGTACAACCAACTCGTCGGCCATGTGGGAATCCATGGTCAGAGGAGATTTACGGAGGCCTTGGCGAACAGGTCACTAGTCTACCAATCGGAACGACGATAGAGAGCTTTCAAATTCCCAAGAAAGGGCTGCCTAGACGTGTAAGTGTGTAGTGATGTACGCGTGTCTCAATTCAAAAACCATCGGTTTCAAACTCGCGGAAAGCACTTAACATGATGGTACGAGATGAACAATGCATTTAACTACAGATGGGTTGCAAGATTTAAGAATAATAATTATCATTTAAAACATGGTAGAATAATGGGAAGATTAAATCACAAGTTGCATGAATGGATCATATCATTTAAGGAGCAATTAGAATAACCTTCATGTAATTAAAACTTTTAAATGGGTTAACCACTTTTAAGCCATTATATAACCATCATGTAATGATCAGACCCCAGACATGCACTTTACACATTAAATATCATATTAATCAGACCTCGGGTATAGCGGTTAGATTTGCAAGAAAATAAGTGGGGGTTCATGCAAAATCCTGAGGTCGCGACGGACCCTGGTAAGGGTCGCGACGGAGTCAGATCAGAACGCGGCAGTGCCTTGTAAGGATCGCGACATGCTTGTGATCAGGCAGGCAGTTCGCGACGGGTTCATATGAAGAAGGCGACATGGCTGTCAGACCCGGAGGTCAGGTCGCGACGGCGGTTCTGTCGCGATCAGATCGCGACGAAATTCTTATCGCGATCTGCCTGAGAACGCGGCCTATCGATCCATCGTGTCTTAAGTCCTTGGCCTACGTCCGACAGAGAAAGGACAGTGCTTTGGATTGCGGACCAGACTTTCCCTATTTTGACACAGGGTTGTTCTAAAATTAAGAACAAATTGTACAGTGCATGAAAAATAACAAAACTAGTTTTAAACCAACCTAGACATGCAAGGGTGCTTCCAGTAAATCGGAATTAGAAAACAATGATGGTTTCAATAGGCTTTAATCAAGTCAAACACAAACGTAAAAGCCAAGTGCAACCTGAAAATATAGTATCATGCAGTGACCCTCTTACCACACTTATACTCTCTAACCAATGACATTTAGACAAAACGTTCAACACATACATGACGAGAACAATTAGTAGAAGAACTTTCATGTTGTGGGTTTGCTCTAATTTGGTCTCAAATCGCATGCAACATATAAAGAATGGGAAAAGCCCTAACAGTGCATGACTTGGGCAAAATGCTTATAATTCAAAATCTACTCATTGAAATTCGATGAAACTAGTGGGAAAGAAAGTTAACTTGATGCTCTACACATTGGTATAGGTATGTTAAGGTTTGGCCCAAGAAAACCTACCTTTTGGGTTGATGAAGTCACATTTTTTCAGAAAACAGTGTTCAGACCACTGTTTGAATAACGCTTAATACTCCATGTATACTGCATGGAATTTGGGCATTCCACTTGGGTTAGAACGTAGACTTGACCCTATTTCCATGGGTATAGGCCTTGCAAGGTTGGTTTAGGTTTGGCCTACCTTTGGTCGACTTTAAGTGGACGGTTTGTGCAGGTCGCATCAGATGAACGGGGGAAGAAGATGTCCTTCTTGTGGTCGATCCACAGCTCCCCAGCCACAAGAGCTCCTCCACACGACCCTAGAAAGTTGTAAACTCGTCCCTAGGGTTTGGGGTGAAGAGTATTTAAGCAACCAAGGTATTTAGGAGTCCTATGTAACTAGGAAAGAAGGGTTGCTAGTGGCTTGTGTCTTTCCATAATTTGAAGATCTCTCCCTCCATTAGAGAGTCTTGGCCATCAAGCAACCTCCATGGGTGGGTAGGCACGAATTTGGGTTGCCAAGAGTGCATGATTGCATCCCAATTAAACCCTAATTACCACTTTCCAATATTAGCATATTTATGGTTACGAATTTCCATGCATTTTCTTGCTTCATTTGATTTTTGGGCCATATGTGGTCCATTGGCTCAATTATGATATTGGGTCATTAATATATAATGTTTGAAGTCTCTCCAACATTTTTATTTGAATTTTTGGTTGCGTCGTATTTCCGTGTTAATGATTTTCCGACTTGTTTCCTAATTTAGATAATCCGTTACAATAACTCTTAAACCAAGTCCAAATGAGTTTTATTGACCTAAATTCCTTGATGGGTCATTAGAGGATATTATTTGAAGTACGTATATGATTTTTATTTAATTTTTTGACTCATCCAAGTACGTGTGATAATGATTTTTCGACTTATTCATGAATTACGATAATAAGTCGCAAAACACTTTAAACTTGAGTAATCCGATTTTTCTTGAAACAAATTTCTTTATGAAACATTTAGTAATAATGTTTGGGGTTGATTTATAATCTTTACGGAATTTTCCGATGTGGTTTAGCACATACGATAAAGATACGTATGTTTTAAATACTCTGATATTATGGAAATTACTTATTTCTATTTATTCGAATTTTTATGTAATTAAAATTTTCGGGGTGCTACACGGATTTTTGTTCGCACGGCGATCGGAAAGACCCGCGAGGCCCCAACTCAGAATCGGCACTTCGACCGGGTCGACACAAGGTTGCATTCGGAGATTTCCGGTCCAGCGCCCAAATTCCTCTCTGGGAGCGTGTTCGCGGGCTGCCGATGCGATCACATACAGACACCCCTTCGCTCAAACAGGCATAAATTTCCGCTCGGTTATCAGAATCGCTTATAAGACCCAATTCGGAATCAGCAGTCTGATGCGCCCGTCGCCCCCTTATGGCCTCAGGCGATAAGGTGTCATTTCGGTGTCGATAAACCTTCGTTTTGCACTCCAAAATTACATTTCTAGCCGACGATCACCCCGTTTTCAAGGTTTTATGGCAGTAGCGTCTCCCTCGATTACGCGAATCAGTGGCGGGGCTGCCACACGGATTTGCCCACTCACGGCGACCAGATGTTATGTTCAACTCGGCACGAGAACTCATCCCCAGGACGTAGATATGGGTGCATAAACATCGCCATTATAGTCACCCCTTCCGATTTATTCCCACCCCTTCAGAGAAAGAACTGGGCATAACTTTCCGCCCGCATATCGGAATCCCTCATGTGACCACAATTCGGAATCGGCACTCTGAGACGGTCGAGTGGGCGCTAGTTTCGCAGAATTCCGTTTCGGGCCCGAAATTCTGCCACGGAGCGTGAGTACTTGTACACCAATTGTCGTACCCCTTGGGTAGGACGCGGATTTTTGTTCGCACGACGATCCGATCGGCCCGCGACGCCCCAATTCAGAATCGGCACTTCGATCCGGTCGGCACAAGGTCGCATTCGGAGATTTCCGATCCGGTGCCCAAATTCCTCTCCGGGAGTGTGGTCGCGGGCTGCCGATGCGATCTCATACGGACACCCCTTCGCTCAAACAGGCATAACTTTCCGCTCAGTTATCGGAATCGCTTATAAGACCCAATTCGAAATCGGCAGTCTGAGGCGCCCGTCGCCCCGTTATGGCCTCAGGCGATAAGAGGTCGTTTCGGTGTCGAAAAACCTTCGTTTCGCACTCTATCCGACGATCACCCTATTTTGAAGGTTTTATGGCAGTAGCGACTCCCTCAATTACGCGAATCGGTGGCAGGGCTGCCACAAGGATTTGCCAATTCACGGAGACTAGATGTTGTGTTTAACTCGGCATGAGAACTCGTCCCCAGGACGTAGATATGGGTGCACAACCATCACCATTATAGTCACCCCTTCCGATTTATTCCAACCCCTTCAGCGAAAAAACTGGGCATAACTTTCCGCCCGGGTATCGGAATCGCTCATGGGACCACAATTCAGAATCGACACTCTGAGACGGTCGAGAGGGCGCCAGTTTCGCAGAATTCCGTTCCGGGCCCAAAATTCCGCCGTGGAGCGTGTGTACTAGTGCACCGATTGTCATACCCCTTGGGTAGGACGTGGATTTTTTTTTGCATGACGATCGAAACAGCCCACGAGCCGCTAATTCAGAATCGGCACTTCGACCCGGTCGGCATAAGGTCGTATTCAGAGATTTACGGTACGGTGCCCAAATTCCTCTCCGGGAGCGTGGTCGCGGGCTGCCGATGCAATCACATACGGACACTCCTTCGCTCAAATGGGCATAACATTCCACTCGGTTATTGAAATCGCTTATAAGTCCCCAATTCGGAATCGGTACTTAGGGGCGCCCATCGCCCCATTATTGCCACAAGCGATAAGATGTCGTTTCGGGGTCGAAAAACCTTAATTTCACACTCCAAAATTGCATTTCTAGCCGATGATCACCCCATTTTCAAGGTTTTATGGAAGTAGCGTCTCCCTCGATTACGCGAATCGGTGTCGAGGCTGCCACACAGATTCGCCCATTCATGGCGACCGAAAGTTGTGTTCAACTCGGCACGAGAACTCGTCCCTAAGACGTTGATGTGGGTGCACAAGCATCTCTGATATAGTCACCCCTTCTGATTTATTCCCACCCCTTCAGCAAAAGAAGTGGGCATAACATTCCGCCAGGGTATCGGACTCGCTCATGTGACCACAATTCGGAATTGGAACTCCGAGATGGTCGAGTGTGCGGCAGTTTCACAGAATTCCGTTCAGGACCCAAAATTCGGCCGCGGAGCGTGTGTACTAGTACACCGATTGTCGTACCCCTTGGGTAGCGGATTTTTGTTCGCACGACGATCGAAACTACCCGCGATCCCCAATTTCGAAATCGACACTTCGACCCGGTCGGCACAAGGTCGCATTCGGAGATTTCCGGTCCGGTGCCCAAATTCCTCTCCGGGAGTGTGGTCGCGGGATGCTGATGCGATCGCATACGGATACCCCTTCGCTCAAACAGGCATAACCTTCCGCTCGATTATCAGAATAGCTTATAAGACCCCAATTCGGATTGTGCACTCAGAGGCGCCCGTCGCCCCCTTATTGCCTTATGTGATAAGACGTCGTTTCCTGGTAAAAAAATCTTCATTTTGCACTCCAAAATTGCATTTCTAGCCAGCAAACACCCTGTTTCCAAGGTTTTATGGAAGTAGCATCTCCCTCGATTACGCGAATCGCTGGCGGGGCTGCCACACAGATACTCTCATTCACGGCGATCGGAAGTTGTGTTCAACTCGGCGCGAGAACTCGTTCCCAGGACGTAGATATGGGTGCACAATCATCGCCGATATAGTCACCCCGTCCGGTTTATTTTCACCCCTTCAGTGAAAGAACTGGGCATAACTTTCCGCCCGGATATTGGAATCGCTCATGTGACCACAATTCGAAATCGGCACTCCGAGACGGTCGAGAGGGTGCTAGTTTTGCAGAATTCCGTTTCAGGCCCAAAATTCCGCCACGGAGCGTGTGTACTAGTACACCGATTAGCGTACCCCTTGGGTAGGACGCAGATTTTTGTTCGCACGGCGATCGGAACGGCCAACGAGGCTTCAATTCAGAATCGGCACTTTGACCTGGTTGGCACAAGGTCTCATTCAGAGATTTACGGTCCGGCGCCAAAATTCCTCTCCGGGAGCGTGGTCACGGGCTACCGATGCGATCGCATATGGACACTCCTTCGCTCAAACGGGCATAACATTCCACTCGGTTATCGGAATCGCTTATAAGACCCCAATTCGGAATCGGCACTCAGAGGCGCCCGTCGCCCCCTAATTGCAACAATCGATAAGACATCGTTTCGGGGTCGAAAAACCTTCATTTCGCACTCCAAAATTGCATTTCTAGCCAATGATCACCCCATTTTCAAGGATTTATGGCAGTAGCATCTCCCTCGATTACGCGAATCGGTGTCAGGTCTGCCACACGGATTCACCCATTCACGGCGACCGGAAGTTGTGTTCTACTCGGCATGAGAACTCGTCCCTAGGACGTAGATATGGGTGCACAAACATCGCCGATATAGTCACCCCTTCCGATTTATTCCCACCCCTTCAGCGAAAGAACTGGGCATAACTTTCCGCCATGGGGCCACAATTCGGAATCGCTCATGAGACCACAATTCGGAATCGACACTCTGAGACGGTCGAGAGGGCGCCAATTTCGCAGAATTCCGTTCTGGGCCCAAAATTCCGCCGCAGAGCGTGTGTACTAGTAATCCGATTGTCGTACCCCTTGGGTAGGATGCAGATTTTTGTTCGCACGGCGATCGGAACGGCCCACGAGGCCCCAACTCAGAATCGGCACTTCGACCTGGTCGACACAAGGTCGAATTCGAAGATTTCCGTTCCGGCGCCCAAATTCCTCTCTGGGAGAGTGGTCGCAGGCTGCGGATGAGATCACATACGGACACCCCTTCGCTCAAACAGGCATAACTTTTCGCTCGGTTATCGGAATCGCTTATAAGACCCCAATTTGGAATCGGCAGTCTGAGGCTCCCGTCGCCCCCTTATGGCCTTAGGCGATAAGACGTCGTTTCGGTGTCGAAAAACCTTCATTTTGCACTCCAAAATTGCATTTCTATCCGACGATCACCCCATTTTCAAGGTTTTATGGCAGTAGTGTCTCCCTTGATTACGCGAATCGGTGGTGGGGCTGCCACACAGATTCACCCATTCACGGCGACCGGATGTTGTGTTCAACTTGGCACGAGAACTCGTCCCCAGGACGTGGATATGGGTGCACAAACATCGCCGTTATAGTCACCCCTTCCGATTTATTTCCACCCCTTCAGCGAAAGAACTGGGCATAACTTTCCGCCCGGGTATCGGAATCGCTCATGTGACAACAATTCGGAATCGGCACTCCGAGACGGTCGAGAGGGCGCCAGTTTTGCAGAATTCCGTTTCGGGCCCAAAATTCCGCTGCGGAGCATGTGTACTAGTACACCGATTGTCAAACCCCTTGGGTAGGACGCGGATTTTTGTTCGCACGGCGATCGGAACGGCCCACGAGTCCCCAATTCGGAATCGGCACTTCGATCCGGTCGGCACAAGGTTGCAATAGGAGATTTCCAGTCCGGCACCAAAATTCCTCTCTGGGAGTGTCATCGCGGGCTGCCGATGCGATCGCATACGGACACCCCTTCGGTCAAATGGACATAACATTCCGCTCGGTTATCGGAATCGTTTATAGGACCCCAATTTGGAATCGACAGTCTGAGACCCCCGTTGCCCATTTATGGGCTCACGCGATAAGACGTTGTTTCGGGGTCGAAAAACCTTCGTTTCGCACTCCAAATTTGCATTTGTAGCCGACGATCACCCCATTTTCATGGTTTTATGGCAGTAGCGTCTCCCTCGATTACGCAAATCGGTGGCGGGGTTGCCACACGGCTTCGCCCATTTACGGTGACCGGAAGTTGTGTTCAACTCGGCATGAGAACTCATCCCCAACATGTAGATATGGGTGCACAAACATCGCCGATATAGTCACCCCTTCCGGTTTATTCTCACCCCTTCAGTGAAAGAACTGGGCATAACTTTCCGCCCGGGTATCAGAATCGCTCATGTGACCACAATTCGCAATCGACACTCCGAGAGGGTCGAAAGGGCGCCAGTTTCGCAGAATTCCGTTCCGGGCCCAAAATTCGCCGCAGAGCGTGTTTACTAGTACACCGAGTTTCATACCCCTTGGGTAGGTCGTGGATTTTTGTTCGCACGGTGATCGGAACGGCCCGCGAGGCCCCAATTCAGAATCAGCACTTCGACCCGGTCAGCAATAGGTCGCATTCGGAGATTTCCGATCCGGCGCCCAAATTCCTCTCCGGGAGCGTGGCCGCGGGCTGCCGATGCGATCGCATACGGATACCCCTTCGCTCAAACGGACATAACTTTCCGCTCGATTATCGGAATCGCTTATAAGACCCCAATTCAGAATCGGCACTCTGAGGCACCCGTCGCCCCCATATTGCCTCCAACGATAAGACATCGTTTCGGGGTCTAAAAACCTTCATTTCATACTCCAAAATTACATTTCTAGCCGACGATCACACCGTTTTCAAGGTTTTATGGCAGTAGCGTCTCCTCGATTACGCAAATCGGTGGCGGGGTTGCCACACGGCTTCGCCCATTTACGGTGACCGGAAGTTGTGTTCAACTCGGCATGAGAACTCATCCCCAACATGTAGATATGGGTGCACAAACATCGCCGATATAGTCACCCCTTCCGGTTTATTCTCACCCCTTCAGTGAAAGAACTGGGCATAACTTTCCGCCCGGGTATCAGAATCGCTCATGTGACCACAATTCGCAATCGACACTCCGAGAGGGTCGAAAGGGCGCCAGTTCGCAGAATTCCGTTCCGGGCCCAAAATTCGCCGCAGAGCGTGTTTACTAGTACACCGAGTTTCATACCCCTTGGGTAGGTCGTGGATTTTTGTTCGCACGGTGATTGGAACGGCCCGCGAGGCCCCAATTCAGAATCAGCACTTCGACCCGGTCAGCAATAGGTCGCATTCGGAGATTTCCGATCCGGCGCCCAAATTCCTCTCCGGGAGCGTGGTCGCGGGCTGCCGATGCGATCGCATACGGATACCCCTTCGCTCAAACGGACATAACTTTCCGCTCGATTATCGGAATCGCTTATAAGACCCCAATTCAGAATCGGCACTCTGAGGCACCCGTCGCCCCCATATTGCCTCCAACGATAAGACATCGTTTCGGGGTCTAAAAACCTTCATTTCATACTCCAAAATTACATTTCTAGCCGACGATCACACCGTTTTCAAGGTTTTATGGCAGTAGCGTCTCCCTCGATTACGCGAATCACAGGCGGTGCTACCACATGGATACGCCCATTCACGACGACTGGAAGTTGTGTTCAACTCGGCATGAGAACTCATCCCCAGGATGTAGATATGGGTGCACAAACATCGCCGATATAGTCACCCCTTCCGGTTTATTCTCACCCCTTCAGTGAAAGAACTGGGAATAACTTTCCGCCCGGATATCGGAATCGCTAATGTGACCACAATTCAGAATCGGCACTCCGAGACGGTCGAGAGGGTGCCAATTTTAAAGAATTCTGTATCGGGCCCAAAATTCCGCCGCGGAGCGTGTGTACTAGTACACCGATTGTCGTACCCCATGGGTAGGACACCGATTTTTGTTCGCACGGCGATCGGAACGGCCCACAAGGCCCCAATTTGGAATCGGCACTTCGACCCGGTCTGCACAAGGTCGCATTCGGAGATTTCCGGTCCGGCGCCCAAATTCCTATCCGGAGCGTGGTCGCGGGTTGCCGATGCGACCTCAAATGGATACCCCTTCGATCAAACGGACATAACTTTCCGCTCGGTTATCGGCACTGAGAGGCGCCCGTCGCCTCCTTATTGCCTCAGGTGATAAGACTTCATTTCGGGGTCGAAAAACCTTCATTTCGCACTCCAAAATTGCATTTCTAGCCGATGATCACCCCGATTTTAAGTTTAATGGTAGTAGCATCTCCCTCGATTATGCGAATCGGTGGTGGGTCTGCCACATGGATTCGCCCATTCACGGTGACTGGAAGTTGTGTTCAACTTGGCACGAGAACTCGTCCCCAGGACGTAGATATGGGTGCACAAACATCACCGTTATAGTCACCCCTTCCGATTTATTCCCACCCCTTCAGCAAAAGAAATGGGCATAACTTTCCACCCGGGTATAGGCATCGCTTATGTGACCACAATTTGGAATCGGCACTCCGAGACGGTCGAAAGGGAGCTGGTTTTGCCGAATTCCATTCCGGGCCAAAAATTTCACCGCAGACCATGTGTACTAGTACACCGATTGTCGTACACCTTGGGTAGGACGAGGATTTTTGTTCGCACGGCGATCGGAACGGCCCGCGAGGCCCCAATTCAGAATCAGCACTTCGACCCAGTCGGCACAAGGTCGCATTCGGAGATTTCTGGTCCGGCTCCCAAATTCCTCTCCGGGAGCGTGGTCGCGGGCTACTTATGCGATCACATACGGACACCCCTTCGCTCAAACGGGCATAACTTTCCGATCGATTATCAGAATCGCTTATAAGACCCCAATTCAGAATCGGCACTGTGAGAAGCCCATCGCTCCCTAATTGCCTCAGGCGATAAGACGTCGTCTCGGGGTCGAAAAACCTTCGTTTCGCACTCCAAAATTGCATTTCTAGCCGACGATCACCACGTTTCCAAGGTTTTATGGCAGTAGCGTCTCCCTCGATTACACGAATCGCTGGAGGGGATGCCACACGGCTTCGCCCATTCACGGCGACTGTAAGTTGTGTTCAACTCGGCATGAGAACTCATCCTCAGGACGTAGATATGGGCGCACAAACATCACCATTATAGTCACCCCTTTCGATTTATTCCCACCTGTTCAGCGAAAGAACTGGGCATAACTTTCCGCCCGGGTATCGGAATCGCTCATGTGACCACAATTCGGAATCGGCACTCCGTGACGGTCGAGAGGGCGCCAGTTCGCAGAATTCCGTTCCGTGCCCAAAATTCCACTGCGGAGCGTGTGTACTAGTACACCGATTGTCGTACCCCTTGGGTAGCACGCGGATTTTTGTTCGCACGGTGATCGGAATGGCCCGCGAGGCCCCAATTCAG
Source organism: Colocasia esculenta (assembly GCA_014218235.1). Lineage (NCBI taxonomy): Eukaryota > Viridiplantae > Streptophyta > Magnoliopsida > Alismatales > Araceae > Colocasia > Colocasia esculenta. The sequence continues at coordinate 15,753 of JACBKR010002100.1, read as the reverse complement.
AATCGGCAGTTCGACCCGGTCGGCACAACGTCACATTCGGAGATTTTCAGTCCGGCGCCCAATTTCCTCTCCGGGAGCATGGTCGCGGGGTGCCGTTGCGATTGCATACAGACACCCCTTCGCTCAAATGTGCATAACTTTCCGCTCGGTTATCGAAATCGCTTATAAGACCCCAATTCGGAATCGGCAGTCTAAGGCGCCGTCGCCCCCTTATGGCCTCAGGCGATAAGACGTCGTTTCGGGGTCGAAAAACCTTCGTTTCGCACTCCAAAATCGTATTTCTAGCCGACGATCACCCTATTTTCATGGTTTTATGGCAGTAGTAGCGTCTCCCTCGATTACGCGAATCTGTGGCGGGTCTACCACCTGGCTTCGCCCATTCACGGCGACCAGAAGTTGTGTTCAACTCGGCACGAGAACTCGTCCCCAGAACGTAGATATTGGTGCACAAATATAGTCGTCATAGTCACCCCTTCCGATTTATTCCCACCCCTTCAGCGAAAGAACTGGGCATAACTTTCCACCCGGGTATCAGAATCACTCATGTGACCATAATTCAGAATCGGCACTCCGAGACGGTCGAGAGGGCACCAGTTTCGCAGAATTCCGTTCTGGGCCCAAAATTCCACCGCGGAGCGTGTGTACTAGTACACCGATTGTCGTACCGGTTGGGTAGGACGCAGATTTTTGTTCGCACGACGATCGAAATGGCCTGCGAGGCCCCAATTCAGAATCGACACTTTGACCCGGTCGGCACAAGGTCGCATTCGGAGATTTCCGGTCCGGCGCCCAAATTCCTCTCCGGGAGCGTGGTCGCGGGGTGCCGATGCGATCGCATACGGACACCCCTTTGCTCTAACGGGCATAACTTTCCGCTCGGTTATCGGAATCGCTTATAAGACCCCAATTTAGAATCGGCACTCAGAGGCGCCCGTCACCCCTTATTGCCTCAGGCTATAAGACGTCGTTTCATGGTCGAAAAACCTTCATTTTGCACTCTAAACTTGCATTTCTAGCCGACGATCACTCTGTTTCCAAGGTTTTATGGCAGTAGCGTATCCCTTGATTACGCGAATTGATGGCGGTGCTGCCACACGGATACGCCCATTCACGGCGATCGGAAGTTGTGTTCAACTCGGCACGAGAACTCGTCCCCAGGACGTAGATATGGGTGCACAAATAGCGCCGATATAGTCACCCCTTCTGGTTTATTCTCACTCCTTTAGCGAAAGAAGTGGGCATAACTTTCCGCCTGGATATCGGAATCGCTCATGTGACCACAATTCGGAATTGGCACGCCGAGACAGTCGAGAGGGCGACAGTTTCGCAGAATTCGGTTCTGGGGCCAAAATTCCGCCACGGAGCGTGTGTACTAGTACACCGCTTGTCGTACCCCTTTGGTAGGACGCAGATTTTTGTTCGCCCAACGATCGAAACGGCCCGTGAGCCCCCAATTCGAAATCGGCACTTCGACCCGGTCGGCACAAGGTCGCATTCGGAGATTTCCGGTCCGGCGCCCAAATTCCTATCCGGAGCGTGGTCGCGGGCTGCCGATGCGACCTCATATGGATACCCCTTCGATCAAACGGACATAACTTTCCGCTCGGTTATCGTAATCGCTTATAAGACCCCAATTCGGAATCGGCACTGAGAGGCGCCTGTCGCCCCCTTATTGCCTTAGGCGATAAGACGTCATTTTGGGGTCGAAAAACATTCGTTTCGCACTCGAAATTTGCATTTGCAGCTGACGATCACCCCATTTTCAAGTTTAATGGCAGTAGCATCTCCCTCGATTACGTGAATCAGTGGCGGGGCTGCCACACGGATTCCCCCATTCACGGTGACTGGAAGTTGTGTTCAACTTGACACGAGAACTCATCCCCAGGATGTAGATATGGGTGCACAAACATCGCCGTTATAGTCACCCCTTCCGATCTATTCCCACCATTTCAGCGAAAGAACTGGCATAACTTTCTGCCCGGGTATGGGAATCGCTCATGTGACCACAATCGGAATCGACACTCCGAGACGGTCGAGTGGGCGCCAGTTCGCAGAATTCCGTTTTGGGCCCAAAATTCTGCCACGGAGCGTGTGTACTAGTACACCGATTGTCAAACCCCTTCGGTAGGACGGGGATTTTTGTTCGCACGACGATCGAAACGTCCCGCGAGCCCCCAATTCAGAATCGGCACTTCGACCCAGTCGGAACAAGGTCGCATTCGGAGATTTCCGGTCTGGCGCCCAATTCCTCTCCGAGAGCGTGGTCGTGGGCTGCCGATGCGATCGCATACGGATACCCCTTCGCTCAAACGAGCATAACTTTTCGCTCGATTATCGGAATCGCTTATAAGACCACAATTCGGAATCGGCACTCAGAGGTGCCCGTCGCTCCCTTTTTGCCTCAAGCAATAAGACGTTGTTTCGGGGTCAAAAAACCTTCATTTCGCACTCTAAAATTGCATTTCTAGCCGACGATCACCCCGTTTCCAAGATTATATGGCAGTAGCGTCTCCCTCGATTACGCGAATCGCTGGCGGGGCTGCCACACGGATACACCCATTCACGATGACCGGAAGTTGTGTTCAACTCGGTGCCAGAACTCGTCCCCAGAACGTAGATATCGGTTCATAAACATCGCTGATATCGTCACCCCTTCGGTTTATTCTCACCCCTTCAGCGAAAGAAGTGGGCATAACTTTCCGTACAGATATCAGAATCACTCATTGACCATAATTCGGAATCGTCACTCCGAGACGGTCGAGAGGGCGCCAGTTTCGCAAAATTCTGTTTCAGGCCCAAAATTCTGCCACGGAGCGTGTGTACTAGTACACCGATTGTCGTAGCAATTCGGTAGGACGCGGATTTTTGTTCGTACGACGATCGAAACGGCCCGCGAGTCCCCAATTCGGAATTGGCACTTCGACCCGGTCGGCACAAGTTTGCATTCGGAGATTTCCGGTCTGGCGCCCAAATTCCTCTTCGGGAGCGTGGTCGCGGGGTGCCCATGCGATCGCATACGGACACCCCTTCGCACAAACGAACATAACTTTCCGCTCGGTTATCGGAATCGTTTATAAGACCCCAATTCGAAATCGGCACTCTGAGGCGCCCATCGCCCCCTTATTGCCTCAGGCGATAAGACCTCTTTTCGAGGTCGAAAAACCTTTGTGACGCACTCCGAAATTTTATTTCTAGTCGACGATTACCCCGTTTCCAAGGTTTCATGGCAGTAGCGTCTCCCTCGATTACGCGAATCGCTAGCGGGGCTGCCACACGGATAAGCCCATTCACGGCGACCGGAAGTTGTGTTCAACTCGGCGCGAGAACTCATCCCCAGGACGTAGATATGGGCGCACAAACATCGCCGATATAGTCACCCCTTCTGGTTTATTCTCATGCCTTCAGCGAAAGAACTGGGCATAACTTTCCGCCCGGGTATCAGAATCGCTCATGTGACCACAATTCGGAATCGACACTCCGAGACGGTCGAGAGGGCGCCAGTTTCATTCCGGGCCCAAAATTCCACCGCGGAGCGTGTGTACTAGTACACTGATTGTCGTACCCCCAGGGTAGGACACGGATTTTTGTTCGCACGGAGATCGGAACATCCCGCAAGGCCCCAATTCGGAATCGGCACTTCGATGCGGTCGGTGCAAGGTCGCATTCAGAGATTTCCGGTCTGGCGCCCAAATTTCTCTCTGGGAGCGTGGTCGCGTGCTGCCGATGTGATCACATACGAACACCCCTTCGCTCAAACGGGCATAACTTTCCGCTCGGTTCTCGGAATCGCTTATAACCCCAATTCGGAATCGACACTCAGAGGCGCCCGTCGCTCCTTATTTCCACAGGCGATAAGACATCATTTCGGGGTCGAACAGCCTTCGTTTCGCACTCCAAAATTGCATTTCTAGCCGACGATCGCCCCGTTTTCAAGGTTTTATGGCAGTAGCGTCTCCCTAGATTATGCGGATCGGTGGCGGGGCTGCCACACAGATTCGCCCTATCACGGCGACCAGAAGTTGTGTTCAACTTGGCACGAGAACTCATCCCCAGGACCTAGATATGGGTGCACAAACATCGCCAATATAGTCACCCCTTCCGATTTATTCCCACCCCTTCAACGAAAGAACTGGGCATAACTTTCCGCCCGGGTATCGGAATCGCTCATGTGACCACAATTCGGAATCGGCACTCCGAGACGGTCGAGAAGGCGCCAGTGTCGCAGAATTCCTTTCTGGGCCTAAAATTCCGCAGCGGAGCATGTGTACTAGTACACCGCTTGTCGTTCCCCATGGGTACGACGCAGATTTTTGTTCGCACAGCAATCGGAACGTCCCGCGAGGCCCCAATTCGGAATCGACACTTCGACCCGGTTGGCACAAGGTCGCATCGGAGATTTTTCGTCCGGCGCCCAAATTATTCTCCGGAGCGTGGTCGCGGGGTGCCGATGTGATCGCATACGGACACCACTTTGCTCAAATGGGCATAACTTTCCGCTCAATTATCGGAATCGCTTATAAGACCCCAATTCGGAATCGGCACTCAAAGGCGCCCGTCGCCCCCTTATTGCCTCAGGCGATAAGACGTCATTTCGTGGTCGACAATCTTCGTTTTGCACTACAAAATTGCAATTCTAGCCGACGATTACCCCATTTCCAAGGTTTTATGGTAGTAGCGTCTCCCTCGATTACGTTAATCGGTGGCGGGGCTGCCACACAGATTCGCCCATTCACGGAGACGGAAGTTGTGTTCAACTCGGTGCCAGAACTCGTCCCCAGAACGTAGATATCGGTTCATAAACATCGCTGATATCGTCACCCCTTCCGGTTTATTCTCACCCCTTCAGCGAAAGAAGTGGGCATAACTTTCCGTACAGATATCAGAATCACTCATTGACCATAATTCGGAATCGTCACTCCGAGACGGTCGAGAGGGCGCCAGTTTCGCAAAATTCTGTTTCAGGCCCAAAATTCTGCCACGGAGCGTGTGTACTAGTACACCGATTGTCGTAGCAATTCGGTAGGACGCGGATTTTTGTTCGTACGACGATCGAAACGGCCCGCGAGTCCCCAATTCGGAATTGGCACTTCGACCCGGTCGGCACAAGTTTGCATTCGGAGATTTCCGGTCCGGCGCCCAAATTCCTCTTCGGGAGCGTGGTCGCGGGGTGCCCATGCGATCGCATACGGACACCCCTTCGCACAAACGAACATAACTTTCCGCTCGGTTATCGGAATCGTTTATAAGACCTCAATTCGAAATCGGCACTCTGAGGCGCCCATCGCCCCCTTATTGCCTCAGGCGATAAGACCTCTTTTCGAGGTCGAAAAACCTTTGTGACGCACTCCGAAATTTTATTTCTAGTCGACGATTACCCCGTTTCCAAGGTTTCATGGCAGTAGCGTCTCCCTCGATTACGCGAATCGCTAGCGGGGCTGCCACACGGATAAGCCCATTCACGGCGACCGGAAGTTGTGTTCAACTCGGCGCGAGAACTCATCCCCAGGACGTAGATATGGGCGCACAAACATCGCCGATATAGTCACCCCTTCTGGTTTATTCTCATGCCTTCAGCGAAAGAACTGGGCATAACTTTCCGCCCGGGTATCAGAATCGCTCATGTGACCACAATTCGGAATCGACACTCCGAGACGGTCGAGAGGGCGCCAGTTTCATTCCGGGCCCAAAATTCCACCGCGGAGCGTGTGTACTAGTACACTGATTGTCGTACCCCCAGGGTAGGACACGGATTTTTGTTCGCACGGAGATCGGAACATCCCGCAAGGCCCCAATTCGGAATCGGCACTTCGATGCGGTCGGTGCAAGGTCGCATTCAGAGATTTCCGGTCTGGCGCCCAAATTTCTCTCTGGGAGCGTGGTCGCGTGCTGCCGATGTGATCACATACGAACACCCCTTCGCTCAAACGGGCATAACTTTCCGCTCGGTTCTCGGAATCGCTTATAAGACCCCAATTCGGAATCGACACTCAGAGGCGCCCGTCGCTCCCTTATTTCCACAGGCGATAAGACATCATTTCGGGGTCGAACAGCCTTCGTTTCGCACTCCAAAATTGCATTTCTAGCCGACGATCGCCCCGTTTTCAAGGTTTTATGGCAGTAGCGTCTCCCTAGATTATGCGGATCGGTGGCGGGGCTGCCACACAGATTCGCCCTATCACGGCGACCAGAAGTTGTGTTCAACTTGGCACGAGAACTCATCCCCAGGACCTAGATATGGGTGCACAAACATCGCCAATATAGTCACCCCTTCCGATTTATTCCCACCCCTTCAACGAAAGAACTGGGCATAACTTTCCGCCCGGGTATCGGAATCGCTCATGTGACCACAATTCGGAATCGGCACTCCGAGACGGTCGAGAAGGCGCCAGTGTCGCAGAATTCCTTTCTGGGCCTAAAATTCCGCAGCGGAGCATGTGTACTAGTACACCGCTTGTCGTTCCCCATGGGTACGACGCAGATTTTTGTTCGCACAGCAATCGGAACGTCCCGCGAGGCCCCAATTCGGAATCGACACTTCGACCCGGTTGGCACAAGGTCGCATCGGAGATTTTTCGTCCGGCGCCCAAATTATTCTCCGGGAGCGTGGTCGCGGGGTGCCGATGTGATCGCATACGGACACCACTTTGCTCAAATGGGCATAACTTTCCGCTCAATTATCGGAATCGCTTATAAGACCCCAATTCGGAATCGGCACTCAAAGGCGCCCGTCGCCCCCTTATTGCCTCAGGCGATAAGACGTCATTTCGTGGTCGAACAATCTTCGTTTTGCACTACAAAATTGCAATTCTAGCCGACGATTACCCCATTTCCAAGGTTTTATGGTAGTAGCGTCTCCCTCGATTACGTTAATCGGTGGCGGGGCTGCCACACAGATTCGCCCATTCACGGAGACCGGAAGTTGTGTTCAACTCGGCGCGAGAACTCGCCCCCAGGACGTAGATATGGGTGCACAAACATCGCCGATATAGTCACCCCATCCAGTTTATTCTCAACCCTTCAGGGAAAGAACTGGGCATAACTTTCCGCCTGGGTATCGGAATAGCTCATGTGACCACAATTCGGAATCGGCACTCCGAGACGATCGAGAGGGCGCCAGTTATGCAGAATTCCATTCTGGGCCTGAAATTCCACCACGGAGCGTGTGTAATGGTACACCGATTGTCGTACCCCTTGGGTAGGACGCAAATTTGTGTTCGCACGGCGATCGGAACAGCCCGCGAGGCCCCAATTCGGAATCGGCACTTTGACCCGGTCGGCATAAGTTCGCATTCGGAGATTTTCAGTCCGGCGCCCAAATTCCTCTCCGGGAGAGTGGTCGCGGGGTGCCAATGCGATCGCATACGGACACCCCTTCGCTCAAATGGGCATAACTTTCCGTTAGGTTATCAGAATCGTTTATAAAACCCCAATTCGAAATTGGCACTCAAAGGCACCCGTCGTCCCCTTATGGCCTCAGGCGATATACGTCGTTTCGGAGTCGAAAAACCTTCGTTTTGCACTCCAAAATGGCATTTCTAGCCGACGATCACCCCATTTTCAAGGTTTTATGGTAGTAACGTCTCCCTCGATTATGCGAATCGCTGGTGGGGCTGCCACACGGATACGCTCATTCAAGGCGACCGGAAGTTTTGTTCAACTCGGCGCAATAACTCATCCCCAGAAGGTAGATATGGGTGGACAAATATCGTCGATATAGTCACCCCTTCCGATTTATTCTCACCCCTTCAGCGAAAGAACTGGGCATAACCTTCCACCCGGGTATCGGAATCGCTCAAGTAACCACAATTCGGAATCGGCATTCCGAGACGGTCGAGAGGGCACCAGTTTCACATAATTCCATTCCGGGCCCAAAATTCCTCCGCGGAGCGTGTGTACTAGTACACTGATTGTCGTACCCCTTGGGTAGGACGCGGATTTTTGTTCGCACGGCGTTCGGAATGGCCCGCGAGGCCCCAATTCAGAATCGGCACTTCGACCCGGTCGGCACAAGGTCGCATTCGGAGATTTCTGGTCCGGCGCCCAAATTCCTCTCCGGGAGTGTGGTCGCGGGCTGCCGATGCGATCGCATACGGACACCCCTTCGCTCAAACGGGTATAACTTTCCGCTCGGTTATCAGAATCTCTTATAAGACCCCAACTCGTAATCGGCACTAAGAGGTGCCCGTCGTTCCCTTATTGTCTCAGGCGATAAGACGTCATTTCGGGGTAGAAAAACGTTCGTTTCGCACTCCAAAATTACATTTCTAGCTGACGATCACCCCGTTTCCATGGTTTTATGGCAGTAGCGTCTCCCTCGATTACGCGAATCGGTGGCGGGGCTGCCACACGGATTCACCCTGTCACGGCGACCGGAAGTTGTGTTCAAGTCGGCACAAGCAATCATCCCTACAACGTAGATATGGGTGGACAAACATCGCCGATATAGTCACCCCTTCCTATTTATTCCCACCCCTTCAGCCCGGGTATCGGAATCGCTCATGTGACCACAATTCGGAATCGGCACTCTGAAACGGTCGAGAGGGGGCCAGTGTCGCATAATTTCATTCCGGGCCTAAAATACTGCCGTTGATTTGTGTACTAGTACATCGATTGTCGTACCCCTTGGGCAGGACGCAGATTTTTGTTAGCATGGCGATCGAAACGGCCCACGAGGCTTCAATTTGGAATCGACACCTCGACCCGGTCGGCACAAGGATGCATTCGGAGATTTTGGGTCCGGCGCCCAAATTCTTCTCCGGGAGCGTGGTCGCGGGGTGCCGATGAGATCGCATACGGACACCCCTTCGCTCAAATGGGCATAACTTTTCGCTCGGTTATCAGAATCGCTTATAAGACCCCAATTCGGAATCGGCACTCAGAGGCGCCCGTTGCCCCCTTATTGCCGCAGGCGATAAGACGTCATTTCATGGTCGAAAAATCTTCGTTTTGCACTCTAAAATTTCTTTTCTAGCCGATGATTACGCGAATCGGTGGCGGGGCTGCCACACGGATTCGCCCATTCACGGCGACCGGAAGTGCTGTTCAACTCGGCACGAGAACTCATCCTCAGAACGTAGATATGGGTGCGCAAACATCAACGATACAGTCACCCCTTCAGATTTATTCCCATCCCTTCAACGAAAGAACTGGGCATACTTTCCGCCCGGATATCGGAATTGCTCATGTGACCACAATTCGGAATCGGCACTCCGAGATGGTCGAGAGGGCGCCAGTTTCGCAGAATTCTGTTTCGGACCCAAAATTCCGCCGTGGAGCGTGTGTACTAGTACACCGATTGTCGTAGGACACGGATTTTTGTTCACATGACGATCGAAACGGCCCACGAGGCCCGAATTTGGAATCGGCACTTCGAACCGTTCGACACAAGTTCGCATTCGGAGATTTCCGGTCCGGCGCCCAAATTCCTCTCCGGGAGTGTGGTCGTGGGCTGCTAATGCAATCGCATACGGACACCCCTTCGCTCAAACGGGCATAACTTTCCGCTCGGTTATCGGAATCGCTTATAGACCCAAATTCAGAATCGGCACTCTGAGGCGCCCGTTCGCACACTTATTGTCGTACCCCCAGGGTAGGACACCGATTGTCGTACCCCTTGGGTAGTATGTGGATTTTTGTTAGCACAGTGATCGGAACGGCCCGCGAGGCCCCAATTCGGAATCGACACTTCGACGCGGTCGGCACAAGGTCGCATTTGGAGATTTCCGGTCCGGCACACAAATTCCTCTACAGAAGCGTGGTCGCGGGTTGCCGTTGCGATCGCATACGGACACCCCTTCGCTCAAACGGGCATAACCTTCCGCTCGTTATCGGAATTGCTTATAAGACCCCAATTCAGAATCGGCACTCAGAGGCGCCCATCGCCTCCTAATAGCCTCCGGCGATAAGACGTCGTTTCGGGGTCAAAAACCTTCGTTTCGCACTCCAAAATTACATTTCTAGCCGACGATCACCTCGTTTCCAAGGTTTTATGGCAGTAGCGTCTCCCTCGATTATGCGAATCGGTGACGGGGCTGTCACTCGGATTCACCCATTCACGGCGACCGGAAGTTGTATTCAACTCGGCATGAGAACTCGTCCCTAGGACGTAGATGTGGGTGCACAAACATCGCCGTTATAGTCACCCCTTCTGATTTATTCCCACCCCTTCAGTGAAAGAACTGGGCATAACTTTTCACCCCGGGTATCGGAATCACTCATGTGATCACAATTCGGAATCGGCACTCCGAGACGGTCGAGTGGGCGTCAGTTTCGCAGAATTTTGTTCCGGGTCCAAAATTTGGCCGCGGAGCGTGTGTACTAGTACACTGATTTGTCGTACCCCTTGGGTAGGATGCAGATATTTGTTCGCACGACGATCGAAATGGCCCTCGATCCCCCAATTCGGAATCGGCCCTTCGACCTGGTTAGCACAAGGTCGCATTCGGAGATTTTCGGTCCGGCGCCCAAATTCCTCTCCGGGAGCGTGGTCGCGGGCTGTCGATGCAATCGCATACGGACACCCCTTCACTCAAACGAACATAACTTTCCGCTCGGTTATCAGAATCGCTTATAAAACTTCAATTCGGAATCGACACTCAGAGGCGCCCGTTGCCCCCTTATTGCCTCATGCGATAAGACATCGTTTCATGGTAAAACAATCTTCATTTTGCACTCCAAAATTGCATATCTAGCCGATGATCACACCGTTTTCAAGGTTTTATGGCAGGAGCGTCTCCCTCGATTACGCGAATCACTGGCGGGGCTGCCGCACGGATACGCCCATTCATGACGACCAGAAGTTGTGTTCAACTCGGCACGAGAACTCGTCCCCAGGACGTAATATGGGTGCACAAACATCGCCGATATAGTCACCCCTTCCGATTTATTCTCACCCCTTCAGCGAAAGAACTGGGCATAACTTTCCGCCCGGGTATCGGAATCGCTCATGTGACCACAATTCAGAATCGGCACTTCGAGACGGTCGAGAGAGCGCTAGTTTTGCAAAATTTTGTTCCGGGCATAAAATTCCACCGCAGAGCGTGTGTACTAGTACACCGATTGTCGTACCCGTTGGGTAGGACGCAAATTTTTGTTCGCACGGCAATCGGAACAGCCCGCGAGGCCCCAATTCTGAATCGGCACTTCGACCCGGTTGGCACAAGGTCGCATTTGGAGATTTTTGGTCCGGCGCCCAAATTCCTCTCCGGGAGCATGGTCGCGGGTTGCCGATGCGATCGCATACAGACACCCCTTCGCTCAAACGGGCATAACTTTCCGCTCGGTTATTGGAATCGCTTATAAGACCCCAATTCGAAATCGGTAGTCTGAGGCGCCCGTCGCCCCTTTATGGCCTCAGGCGATAAGACGTCATTTCGGGGTCGAAAACCTTCGTTTCGCACTCCAAAATTGCATTTTTAGCCGACGATCACCCTTTTCAAGGTTTATGGCAGTAGCGTCTCCCTCGATTACGCGAAACGGTGGCGGGGCTGTCACACAGATTTGCCCGTTCAAGGCAGCCGAAAGTTGTGTTCAAGGCACGAGAACTCGTCCCAGGGCGTAGATATGAGTGCACAAACATCGTCGTTATAGTCACCCCTTCCGATTTATTCCCACCCCTTCAGCGAAAGAACTGGGCATAAGTTTCTGCCCGGGTATCAGAATCGCTCATGTGACCACAATTCGGAATCGGCACTCCGAGACGGTCGAGGGGCACCAGTTTTACAGAATTCCGTTTCGGGTCTAAAACTCCATCGCGGAGCATAGGACGTCGTATCGTGGTTAACACATCTTCGATTTGCACTCCAAAATTGCATTTCTAGCCAACGATCACCCAGTTTCCAAGGTTTTATGGCAGTAGCGTCTCCCTCGATTATGCGAATCACTGGCGGGGCTGCCACACGGATACATCCATTACGGCGACTGGAAGTTGTGTTCAACTCGGTGCGAGACTCGTCCCCAGGATGTAGATATGGGTGCAAAAACATCGATGATATAGTCACCCCTTCTGGTTTATTCTCACCCCTTCAGCGAAAGAACTGAGCATAACTTTCTGCCCGGGTATCGGAATCGCTCACGTGACCACAATTCAGAATCGGCACTTCGAGACGGTCGAGAGGGCGCCAGTTTTGCAGAATTCCGTTCTGGGCCCAAATTGCACACCGCGAGCGTGCGTACTAGTACACCGATTGTCGTATCCCTTGGGTAGGACGTGGATTTCTATTCGCACGGAGATCGGAACGGACCGGGAGGCCCCAATTCAGAATCGGCACTTCGACCCGGTCGGTACAAGGTCGCATTCGACGATTTCCGGTCCGGCGCCCAAATTCCTCTCCCGAGCGTGGTCTTGGGCTGCCGATGCGATCGCATACGGACACCCCTTCGCTCAAACGGCATAACTTTCCGCTCGGTTATCGGAATCGCTTATAAGACCCCATTCGGAATTTGCACTCAGAGGCGCCCGTCACCCCCATATTGCCTCATGCGATAAGATGTCATTTCGTGGTCAAAAATCTTCATTTTGCACGCCAAAATTGCATTTCTAGCTGACGATCACCCTGTTTCTAAGGTTTTATGGCAGTAGCGTCTCCCTCGATTACGCGAATCACTGGCGGGGCTGCAACACGGATACGCCCATTCACGGTGACTGGAAGTTGTGTTTAACTCGGCGCGAGAACTCATCCTCGGGACGTAGATATGGGTGCCCAAATATCGCCGATATAGTCAACCCTTCCGGTTTATTCTCACCCTTCAGCGAAAGAACTGGGTATAACTTTCGCCCAGGTATCGGATTCGCTCATGTGACCACAATTCGGAATCGGCACTCCGAGACGGTCGAGAGGGCGCCAGTATCACAGAATTCCATTCTGGGCCTAAAATTCCATCGCGGAGCGTGTGTACTAGCACACAGATTGTCGTACCCCGTGGGTAGGACGCTGATTTTTGTTCGCACGGCGACGTCATCAGCTGCCCGCGAGGCCCAATTCAGAATCGGCACTTCGACCCGGTCGCACAAGGTTGCATTCGAAGATTTCCGGTCTGGCGCCCAAATTCCTCTCCGGGAGCTTGGTCGCGGGCTGCCGATGCGATCGCATATTGACACCCCTTGCGCTCAACGGGCATAACTTTCCGCTCGGTTATCATAATCGCTTATAAGACCCCAGTTCGGAATCGGCACTAAGAGGCGCCCGGTTCCCTATTATTGCCTCAGACGATAAAACGTCGTTTCGGGGAAAAAAAACCTTCATTTTGCACTCTAAAATTGCATTTCTAGCTGACAATCACCCTGTTTCAAAGGTTTTATGGCAGTAGCGTCTCCCTCGATTGCCCGAATCGGTGGCGGGGCTACCACACAGATTCGCCCATTCACAGCTACCGGAAGTTGTGTTCAACTAGGCACGAGAACTCGTCCCAGACGTAGATATGGGTGCAAAACATCACCGATATAATCACCCCTTATGATTTATTCCCACCCCATCAGCGAAAGAACTGGGCATAACTTTCCGCCCAGGTATCGGAATCGCTTATGTGACCACAATTCGGAATCGGCACTCCGAGACGGTCGAGAGGGCGCCAGTTTCGTGAATTCCATTCCAGGCCAAAAATTCCGCCGCGGAGTGTGTGTACTAGTACGCTGATTGTCGTACCCCTTGGTAGGACGTGGATTTTTTTCGCACGGCGATCGGAACGGCCCGCGAGGCCCCAATTCGGAATCGGCACTTCGACCCGGTCGGCACAAGTCGCATTCCGAGGTTTCTGGTCCGGCGCTCAAATTTCTCTCCGGAGCTTGGTCGCGGGCTGCCGATGCGATCGCATACGGACACCCCTTTGCTCAAACGGGCATAACTTTCCGCTCGTTTATCGGAATCGCTTATAAGACCCCAATTCGGAATCGGCACTCAGAGGGTGCTCGTTGCCCCATTATTGCCTCAGGCGATAACATGTCATTCGGGGGTTGAAAAACTTTCATTTTGCACTCCAAATTATATTTCTTGCCAACGATCACCCGATTTCCAAGGTTTTGCAGTAGCGTCTCCCTCGATTACGCGAATCGGTGGCGGGGCTGCCATACAGATTCACCCTATCACGGCGACCGGAAGTTGTGTTCAACTCGGCACGATAACTCATCCCCAGATGTAGATATGGGTCACAAGCATCGCCGATATAGTCACCCCTTCTGATTTATTCCCACCCCTTCAGTGAAAGAACTGGGCATAACTTTCCGCCCGGGTATCGGAATCGCTCATGTGACCCCAATTCGGAATGGGCACTCTGAGACGGTCAAGAGGACGCCAGTGTCGCAGAATTCCATTTCGGGCCCAGATTCCACCGCGGAGTGTGTGTACTAGTACACCGATTGTCATACCCCTTCGGTAGGACGTGGATTTTTGTTCGCACGACGATCGTAATGGCCCGCGAGGCCCCAATTCGGAATCGACACTTTGACCTGGTCGGCACAAGGTCGTATTCAGAGATTTCCAGTCCGTCGCCCAAATTCCTCTATGGGAGCGTGGTCGCGGCTGCCGATGCGATCGCATACGGACACCCTTCGCTCAAACGGGCATAACTTTCCGCTCGGTTTATCGGAATCGCTTATAAGACTCCAATTCAGAATCGGCACTCAGAGACGCCCATCGCCCCCTTATTGCCTCCGGCGATAAGACGATCGTTTCGGGGTCGAAAAAACCTTCGTTTCGCACTCCAAAATTGCATTTTCTAGCCGACGATCACCCTGTTTTTCAAGGTTTTTATGGAAGTAGCGTCTCCCTCGATTACCTGAATTGGTGTCGGGGCTGCCACACGGATACGCCCATTCACGGTGACCGAAAGTTGTGTTCAACGCGGCACGAGAACTCGCCCCAGAACGTAGATATGGGTGCACAAACATCGCCGTTATAGTCACCCCTTCCGATTATTCCCACCCCTTCAGCGAAAGAACTGGGTATAACTTTCCCGCAAGGGTATCAAAATCACTCATGTGACCACAATTCGGAATTGGCACTCCGAGACGGTCGAGAGGGCACCAGTTTCGCAAAATTCCATTTCGGGTCCAATATTCCGCCGCGGAGCATGTGTACTAGTACTCCGATTGTCGTACCCCCCTGGGTAGGACGCAGATTTTTGTCGCATGACGATCGAAACGTCCTACGCGGCCCCAATTCGGAATCGGCACTTCGACCAGATCGGCACAATGTCGCATTCGGAGATTTCCGGTCCGCGCCCCCAAATTTCTCTCCGTAGCGTGTTCGCGGGGTGCCGATGCGATCGCATACGGACACCCCTTCGCTCAAACGGGCATAACTTTCCGCTCGGGTATCAGAATCTCTTATAAGACCCCAATTCGGAATCCGCACTATGAGGCGCCCATCGCCCCCTTTTAGCCTCAGGCGATAAGACGTCGTTTCGGGGTCCAAAAACCTTCGTTTCGCACTCCAAAATTGCATTTCTAGCTGACTATCACCCCGTTTCCAAGGTTTTATGGCAGTAGCATCTGCCTAGATTATGCAAATCGCGTGGCGGGGCTGCCACATGAATACGCCCATTCACGGCACCAAAATTTGTGTTCAACTTGGCGCGAGAACTCGTCCCAGGACGTAGATATGGGTGCATAAACATCGCCGATATAGTCCCCCCTTCCGTTTTTATTCTCACCCCTTCAGTGAAGAACTGGGCATAACTTTTCGCCCGGGTATCGGAATCGCTCATGTGACCACAATTCGGAACGGCACTCCAAGACGGTCGGAGAGGGCGCCATTT
>JACBKR010002099.1:0-37187 GCA_014218235.1 Colocasia esculenta | reverse complement strand
GGTGAACTGACCATTCTCCCGAGTCACTTCCACTGACTCCCACCAAGCGCGGGCGTCCTTTTCAAGTGGAATGTGGCTAGCAGCAGCTTATCCCCCGTGCGCATTGCATGACGTGGAAATTCTTTCCGTCTCTTTGAGCCAGTGCTCAGCTTTGTCCGGATCCATGGATCCACTGAACCTAGGTAGGTCAGACTTCTAAAGTTGCGATGCATGTCGCCTGCACCATGATTGCCACCTCCTTGGGTAGCTTGCACAATCGCGCGCGTCAGCTCTTGGATGGTTTGTTGCATGCCCTCATTTGAGCACGTTCAGCAGTCATCTTTGTTGCTTAGTTCCTACAAAAATAACTTATTGTCATGATATTGATGTGGAATTTAATTCGTGCATGTGTGAGTTCATTTTAGCTAGTTACCCTTGGCTCTAACCACAACTCACATAGGTAGGATAATTGACTCTAGTCGAGGCAGGCAAACCTAGATCATCCTATACTTAAGAATAACCTAGTCTTGATACCACAAAATTGTCACGCCCTGACGCGGAATATCGGAACATGAGGCAGTTGCAAGTAAAACGGTACAGAGCAAGTACTAGACATCAAACCATTGCACATGATTAATACTAAAGAAATCTTTTCATTAATAACTTTCATATGTCTAGTTACAACCACTAATATCAGAGCCAATCTATAGGGCCCAATTACATTGAAATAGGCCATCTCCCATCACAATGCAAGAAGACCGCTGCTCTGCCAAAGCAGAGACATGACGAACCAAACCTAGGACAGTATGAGTTTGCACCGCCTAAAGGACCAAGTTTTCTGATGCCCCAGTATCCGGGCAGGTTGACAGGAAGGTATGGCGACCCATCATCACCGGAGCAAAGGATTCGGACCCGCAGAACAACCAGATGGGCGATCAGCCTAAGGAGAGTGCAATGCCAACTACTGCTTACCAAGTGCTTGAGGCTTTGTCTTCTCAACTTCCAGAGCAGAATTCTGAACCTGATGCCTCACTCGCTGTGACCAAGAATGGGGTCCCTGAAAGGACCATCTCGGGGGACACTTCCGTGAAGCATGATGACCCCATGATCACTACTGTTCTGCTAGCAGTCCAAGCAGATCCAGTGCTGGCAGCAAACCCGCTGGTCATGCAGAGTAGTTCAGCTGAGATCGATGAGCCCCTGCTTGCTCCTTCCATCAGCAACCAGCAACACCAGGGCGCTCAGCATGAAGTACCTGCAGCATCCCAGGATTCCACCTGTATGGAGCATAGCAGTCCTACTGCGGCTATTTCTGATGGAGATGGAAACATACACAGCCCAAATTCTCCTTCTGGCGAAGCAGAAATAGGTGCCTTATCCCCGGTGGTCTCTGCCAAATGAAGGGGAAGGAGACATGTCGAAGCTGCATACTACCCACGCCTTAAATGCTGATGCCCCAGCTTGGAGTCCGGCTGCCCCCTGCTCGTTAACAACCCGAAAACGTTTGCCAAGTTCTGAAAACTGTTATCGCCTGAAGCCGCCCCATGCAATTGAGGTAAATAAACCTGCATCATCTGCTACCCTCCCTGAAAAGGCAGCCTCACCGTCCTCGACAGCGCCTCGGATGTCCTTCACTGAGGCACTCCACAAAAAGACAAAGAGGGTAGACACCTGCATGATGGAAACTAAAACCCCCTCCCCTGCGTTCTCTGCTGCAACGTCTTCTTTGCAGCACCGGCTCTGCCATCTCGTCCACAAAAAGGAGAACATGAAGGCTACATGATCAACCTTCCCATGATACACATCATCAGAAGCGCCCCCGGTGTTGAAGCGGGAAAAGTGGACCTGGTAGCTATGCACAACAGCTAGGTAGGCCGAACGCGCAGCACTACAGTTCTCAGCATGAATTCAGATGGGGAATACGGGGATTTTTCGAATTGACGCACCATGTAATTTGAATCCCCCGTGTACTCTTGACCCCTCTGCGTAGGGGATCATAGCTTATGCCCCCAGTATCCATGTACCCCTCCCCTCCCCTTGTCTTTGTACTTTATGCTTTCAGCTATATATAAAAATCTGAAACCGATATTGACAATGGAAGTTCTCCTCTGTCATATCCATTCAAAAAAAAAATTACATTGAAATAAAGTAAAAGACTATCTAAGACTATAACATATTTCTAGGATGCTAGGGTACTTGTGACATCATTCCTGGTCGTTCCCGTCCTCTTGAGTGTATAGTTCATCCTCGGTCTCATCTGAGATCACAACGACAAATAACGCAGAGTGAGCGATAACGCCCAGTAGGACTTCAATCTCAATAGTCAAGTAGGCTTAAATAATTAATGCATTAAGGCGGAGTAAAAATGAGAGCGAGAGAGTCAAATAAGGTAAAGATAGCAGGATAGCGCATGATCGAAATAGCAAGACTTTCCAATTATATACTTTCCAAAAATAGCACAAGTTTGAGAATAGCACAAAAATAGTAGGATGACTATAGCATAATAGCACAAAATATAGCAATAGCACATGAGTATAGCATAGACTTTATTGTCAATGGACAACGAGAGAATATAGCACTTTTGATTGTCATTTTAGATAGTCGAGATAGATAGCACTCGAGTGAATGCAAAACACTCTGATCATGAATCCCATGGGCACTAGCACTTTCGGGTGCACATCCCAGACCAGATCGGGCCCCTTATATATTGCCAGACATTGGTTATATTGCTTATCTTTAGACAATCCGTCAATGGCCAATAAGAGTACCAGAAATAGATGAGAGAACTAGATGATAGATGAGATAGTAGAGAGAACGTGAATAGATGAGCGAATAGAGTATAGATGAGAGCTAGTGGACATTGCACGTAACACGTCGAGTAATCAAGCGCTAGTAACAGTTGCAAACACGCGCACTTGGTGTTGGCAGTCAGGGAACTCACAACCCTTCACTGGCCTGTTAAGCGTAGGTTTCAGAGGTCCGGCGTGATTCAAGTTGAGAGTGAACTTCTTGAAGGATCGGGAAAAGGTGTGGATAAGATCTAGAAGGGGGGGGATGAATAGATCTATGCCACTTTCTGCGGAAGCTTAAGCAATTTAAAATACTTTTAGAGTCAGAGGCAATTTTAACAGTGAAAAACATAGATCTGATGAAATGTTAAGTGAGTTGATAAAATAGATATGAAAACCAGTTGATTAAGTGAATCTTGATCGATCCTATGCAAGCATCTAAGGATGATATAATCAAACCACAAATAGACAAGTGCATAGAGATTTTTAGGTGGTTCGGAAATCACCCATGTGATTCCTACATCCACCCCCACACTCAGTGAGGATTCACTAAACACCTGGGTACACACCCACTGGAGCCAGACAACTCCAACACTTGAGTTTACAACTCACACACCTCTAGAGCAAGACTACTCTAGATCCCTGAGCAAGACTGCTCAACAACACTTGAGTTTGACAACTCAAACTAAGCACGACGGCTCAAAAACAACTATGCTAGACACCAACACACGACATGGATCTTCTAGCAGCAGATCATGTCAGACATGAGAACATTCATGAGAGTTATGTAGAAGCACTTGCACAATCTCAAGATGTCTCAGAAGAACAAAAGTACATTGAAAATTGTGTTAAGGCTTTGTCTTCAGTGTACTCCTTGTAGAAGCTCAGATTGGAGAGGCTTGAATCCTTGAAGTCCCAGCCGATGCTCTGCACAATTGAAGTTGGGGATCTTCCTTGAGATCTTCTCCAACGGATGCTTCTACTTGATCTGCTTCCTTGAGGCGCTTCAATTACTTCTTCAAGGATCAAACTCCAATTCTCACATCGAATTGATGAGAATTGGTCTTCAGAAGACACCAGGAGAGCAGAAGAGGGAGATGAACTCTTCTCGCGCCAAAGGGAACTTTTCTGGAGGCTTGGAGAGTTCGTGGGGGTCTCCCTTATGATGGATGGCCATTGGGGGCCTTTTATACCCAAAAGATTCCAAGATACCCTTTAGGTACAAGGGCACACGATCCTAGGTTGATACACCATCGCCCTAGGCTGACACGTGGCAAACATCAATTTAAGTTGCAATCTTTCCGTAGTGTGTCGACCTGCCCTGGTGGTGGTGTCGACACATTGTCCCAAATCTGAGAACAGTTGTTCTGGGAACAAGGTCCAGTGTCGACCTGCACTAATGTTGTGTCGACCTGCTGTCCCAATTCTGCAAACAGGCTGTTCTGGGAACTGAGTCCAGTGTCGACCTACTCTGGTCCTGCGTCGACCTGGGTAGACTAATTCCTGGAATTTGCAACTCGTGTCGACACACTCTTTGACTTGTGTCGACACAGTCTCAACATTTCTTCACCTTTTTGCCTTTGAATCTGGGGTTGTGTCGACACCATTGTGGGGGTGTGTCGACACTTCTTCGCAAAAAGTGTTTGTACCTGAAAATTAAACACATATATCATTAGTAAAATGTTTTATTACGAGTACAAATGATAAGTGTGCTTTGAGACATACTTTTTGAATATAAATTTCAGGTGAAATGTATTTATCATGTTTCAAATAATTGCATTCAAATCACATTTGTCATCATCAAAATAGGAGGGAAAATGATATGAAATTACACTCAACCCAACAATCTCCCCCTTTTTGATGATGGCAACATTAAATCCATATGACAATGAGGTTTGATGAGATGTGATTTAAGTAATTTTGGTTATTCAATGTCCTTATTTTTTCATGTTCATGCTTGTCAAGACCTTAAATATAGCTCATTCACAATTGATGGTTGTACTAGAGAAGTACAATGTAACTTGAAGTGAGTTAGTTGCATAAAGAAGGTCAAGCAACTTGACAAGCATTCATTCATTCACATTCACATAAAGATTTTCAATCACATTGAATTGAAGACACAAATGAGAAATTCATTCAAGCTGAGCAAAAGGCATTTCATTTCATTCAAGAGAAACATTACAATCTTTCTAAAAGGATTACAATATTTCTTGTTCTCTTTCTTTTCTCCCCCTTTGACATCATCAAAAAGTAAGTATTATGAAGAAGGTGGAGGAGGAGGAGGAACTAAGATAGTCTCAATGTCTGACAATCTTTTCTCCAAAAAGTCAAGCTGGACTTGATTTGATCTTGAATGGTTGTGAGTTTTGTGTGCAAGAAATGTTCCATTCTGTCTGAATTTTCAATCAAGGTAGCTTGAATTCTTGCTAGATCAGCTGCAATGGGTTGTGAAGAGGAGGTGATCCAGCTGACCAACCAGGCCTTTGCATGATTTTGAATTCTTTGTCAAATCAGAGATCTGTGTGTCAATGTGTTCATTGAAGTTCCTCATGCTCTCCAAATCATCCACAAAATGAGCAAAAGACAGTCTAGTGCTGGTGATCTCATGTAATGCTGGTTGGTGTTGAAGACATCAGCTTGGGAATTTGCCAAAATTCCCTTAAGAACTGTCTCCAATTTTTGCTGGTGCTCCTTCAGCTGTAATGAGGCATCTGCCATTGTACCAATAATCTGTTGAATCTCTGAGCTGCATAGTCTGAGGCAGCTTTGTTCTATGAATTTGGCAGACACAGTGTTCTCCAATCTTTGAATCCTCAACTCAAAGGTTTCTGACATGGTTTGAATGGAGGAGTTCAAGGTTTCAAATTTGTCATTTAAGAAGGAGAACAACTCTGGTGGAACAGAGGTCCACCAGAGGATGTGGATGGTTGAAATGTGGGTTGTGGAGAGAAATGTTGAAACTGAGGTGAGAGTGGGGCATGAAATGGAATGTCACCTTCAGTTGAAACTTGAGGCTGTTCCTCATTCAAAGGAGGTTGATCCTCTTGACCTTGGGGCTGGTCCCCTTCAGCTGGGGGTTGTTCCTCTTGACCTTGGGGCTGGTCCCCTGACCTTGAGGCTGCTCCTGAGCTTGGGGCTGGTCCCCTTGATCTTGAGGCTGTTCCTCCTGAGCTTGAGGGGCCTCAACTACAACTGGCCCTCTCCTAACTTGATTGCCCTCCAGTCTAAATCCCATGAATTTCTGAATATTCTTAAAGGTATAGATGTTGGACTTAGGGATAGACTGGGATTTCTCATTCTCCAAGGGCACACCAAAGTGCTGGAATACTGAGGTCAGATGTGCAGCATATGGAAGAGATCTCTTGAGGTCTTTCCTGGTTGTTTCAGATATGATTTGATACATTATTACATGGAGGTTGATTTTGATGTCTTTTACCATGCAATATAGAATGAACCTCTGAATGTCTGTTAGCCTGTCCCTTCCACCACCTTAAGGGGTAATGATTGTGGTCAACATGTGGTGGATAATCCTCAACACAGGGGGAAAGGAATTTGTGTTGAATCTGGTAACATGGGTTTGTTTTGGATCAGATGCATCAGCAAGAAGGCCTGTCATGATGGTATAGGCTTCATGAAGATCAAATTCAAAGTTATGATAATCTACCCCTTCATCTGGTACTTTGAAAATAGAGGCAGCTTTATCAGTTGGCATGTCAATAACTATGCCCTTAACCTTTGATTGATACCCTTCTCTGTGCATTTCAAGTTCTTGTAGAATTCCCTAACAAGTCTTGGATAAATGATTTGAAACTCAGAAATAAAGAGTAACCAAGACTGAAAGGAGAAGTAGGTCTGAATTTCTGGAAATGTTTGCTAGTTGATTATCTGATAAATCCAATATCCTGGGCTTTAGAATGAGCTTGGCTTCACTATTGTTGTCTTGAGACTTGGAAGACTCAGACGAAGATGACTCTGTAGAATCTCCAGAAGAGGAGCCGGATTCTCTGGTCTAGAAACCCTACCTCTGCCTGAAGAAGAGGGTCTACCTCTCTTGGCTGCTGGCTGAGGTGCAGAGGAGGACCCTGGTTGCTCTGCAGGGTCATTCCTCCTTTTGGATCTCTTTTCAAATGGGGGACATCATCCTCTGCCGGAACTGGCCTAGATGAGGCCTGAGATCTTGCTCCACGGCGAGGACCCATTTTTCTCACCATGGTGGCAAGAATGGAGTGGAATCGGGATTTGATGAAGGAGAAGAGAGATGATTGAGAAGGGGTTTGATTGAGGGAGAAATGTGTGGGATTTCTTGCCGGAAAGAAAGAAAAGCATCGTCGGGTCGACCTGAGGCCTAAAAAGGGTTTGCAGTGGTGCAATACCCCGCAGGAACAACAAGGCTTATCCGGAACCCACGATTTAAAAGTTCTGGCAAGAGGGCAGTGTCGACAATAGAAGACTGTAGTGTCGACCTGACCTAGGGTGTGTGTCAACACGAGATAGGATGGTGTTGACACGGCCTATGAAGAAAAAAAATTGGATTTTGTGAGAGAAATTTTTGAGAATTTTGGGACTTCTTTAAAATGATACTAATGAGAGAAATAGTCATTTCAAGGATGTTTAAGAGACTTAAAAATTCATTTGTTATATTTTGCAAAAATTCATCACAATTCAAGTTTTAAACAATTTCCAATAGGATATGAGCATTCAAAGACTTGAGTCAATGAAATGATGATTTGAGGGATATAGTATATCTAACAATCAACTATAATCTACCATATTTCTCAACATTAAAGAAATAAAGATATCCTCTAGACTAAATACAATGCTTTGAAAATAAAACACAATCTTAAAGAACAACTTGATGATGAATCAAAATGATTCCTTCTAAACAAAACTCCATTAACACATATATTTTGTCTTTTTAACAGACTATCAAGTGATATAAATCTTTTTCACTCAAGTACTAGTGCTTTTTACACACCCATAGTCCTGGATACTTAAGATTTATTCATTGTTAAGTCTCAAAGGGGTAAATGATGACCTTTTGACATGAAAATATACGTTTTGTAGACGCAATATTTCCAGTTACTCAGTCATCATCAAAAAGTATAACACATTTTTGTGTATTTTGAATTTATTTTTGAATTTTTATCCCCTTTGAACAGAGATAACATTAGTGCCTCATGACATGCATGGCACTTCATTCATTGTGAAGGTGTGCAGTTTCTCAGCTCAAATGTCATTGCTCTGTTGAATTTTCAAAAAATTTGAGAGTTTTGTAAGATAGAAATCAATTTTATCCAACATCAGTTGCAAACAAGAGATGTTTTAATTTCAAGACACAAGTTGTGTTCTTGGAAGAATTCTGAGTTTCTGTGGGTTGAAAAATATAGTTGACAATTGATTAGTAAAAAATATGATAGATCACTCAAAGGATCATTTGGAGACTCTAGACATCTGAATGATGACATCATGCAGGAAATTGAAATGCAAGAAAAGTTATGAATTTGCAAAAGTCATGACTTGTGAATTTTCTAGCTCCCCCTGAGATGATGATTTCAATCATTTTATATCAAAATAAAGATATGCAAGTTTTTGAAATCAAGAAAGATTCTCTTTAAACAATAAAAGCTCCCCTCAACAATTGCATATCATTTCTTAGTACTTGGCGGAGACATATACTCTCGCATAGTGAAAGTGTCCAGACAAGCATAACCTGTCCTTCTTCAAGTCACCATTTGATATACCAAGAAATTTCAACACAATAAGAGTTGAAGAATTATTGTCCAAAGGAAATGGAAGTGGAATTGAGAGAGATATGGACAGTGTAACTGGAGGAAGCAAGGGTTATGATATGAAAAGAACTCCCCTTAGACAATGCATAACACTCAAACCAAACCTAAAGAGAGATCATGTGTGGACATTTACAAAGACCAAGTTCTCTCCTCAAAGATGAAAATCTGTTTTCAGGAAGGGGTTGGTGAAAATGTCAGCAACTGTTTTTCAGTTTCAATGAAATGGAGTTCGAATGACTTCTTGGCACCTCATCTCTCAAGAAGTGATGCCTAATCTCAATATGCTTGTTCTAGAATGCTGAATGGGGTTTTTAGACAGATTTATTGCACTTGTATTATCACATAGGATGGGTACACAACCTAAATCTTGGTTGTAATCGAGAAGTTGATGTTTCACCAGAGAATCTGAGTTCCACATCTACCTGCGCAACATATCAGCCTCTGCAATGACAGTACACTGAATGTTGCTTCTTGGAAGCCCAAGAAATAAGCACCCACATAGGAATAAACACAAGCCCTTGTGCTTTTCTATCTAATTTACACCCAGCATAGTCAGCATCACAATAGGCAATCAAATCTAACTTGCAATTAGCAGGATACCAAATTCCTAAATCACATGTTCCAACAAGATATTTGAAAATTCTTTTAACAGTAACATGTGACTTTCTTTAGGATTAGACTGAAATCTAGCACACAAAAACACACTAAACTGAATATCTGGTCTAGAAGTTGTAAGATAGAGTAGAGAGCCAAGCATACCTCTATAGGTCTTTGGGTCTACTGACTTACCATTTGAGTCTTCTTCTAGCTTAGCATTTATGGCAATAGGTGTGCTTAAATGCTTGAGGGTCTAAAAGTCAAACCTTTTGAGAAGTTCCTTGACATACTTGGCTTGACTGATGAAAATCCCTTCAGATGTTTGGTTCACCTGCAATCTCAAGAAAAATGTTAAATCTCCCGTTAAACTCATTTCAAATTCATTCTTCATTTGATTTGAAAATTCAGTGCATAGGCCTTTATTGGTGGAGTCAAAAATTATGTCATCAACATAAATTTGGACCACAATTATTTGATTTTTTACTATTTTGTGAACAAAGTTTGATCAACAGTTCCTCTGGAGTATCCTTTCTCAAGCAAAAAGGTACTCAAATGGTCATACCAAGCTCTTGGAGCTTGCTTAAGACCATAGAGAGCCTTATTGAGTTTGAAAACATGGTTAGGATATTTTTCATTTTCAAATCCAGGAGGTTGTTCAACAAAAATATTTCCTTAATATACCATTTAAAAAACACTTTTGACATCCATTGATAAACTTTGAAATTCATGGGGATGCAAAAGCAAGAAAAATTCTAACTGCTTCTAGTCTAGCTACAGGGGCATATGACTCTTCAAAATCAATTCCAAATTCTTATTGTACCCCTTTGCAACTAGCCTAGCTTTATTTCTAATTACTTGACCAGATTCATTCAATTTGTTTCTAAAAACCCATCTAGTGCCAATGACTGTTTGGTCACTAGGTCTAGGTACTAATTCCCATACTTGATTTCTTTCAAATTGATGAAGTTCATCATGCATGGCATTAATCCAATCAGAACTTGATAAGGCTTCATCAATTGATTTTGGTTCAATTTGGGAAATTAGAGCTAGTGGGTCTTCTTCAATATCATGCAAGAAAGATGATCTAGTCCTAACTCTATCATGCAAGTTGCCAACCACATTATCTAATGGGTGATCTCTTAAAAACCTATGTTCAGAAATTACCTGTTCAGAAGTACCCACTTCTGGGACAATGTTACCTGAGCCACTTGGAGATGGTTGTGTTCAGGTCTCTTCAATGTTTTCAGACTCCTCAACAGTTGGTGAAGAGTCCACCATAAATTCATCCTCTTCAGTGTCTTGTCTTTCCCTGCAAGATTTAGAATTGTTAGTTGAAAAGGAATTTTCATCAAAGATAACATGTGGAGATTCTTCAACAGTTTTGGTTTTAAGATTGTACACTTTGAAAGCCCTTGACACCTCAGAATAGCAAGGAAGATAGCTTCCTGACTTTTAGCATCAAATTGTCAAGTTTTCTTTGTTATTGTTGTGTACATAACATTTGCACCCAAAGATTTTAAAATAGGAAACAGTTGGCTTTTGTTTTTTAATAATTCATAGGGGGTTTTCTTGATTTTTGGTCTGACCAATGCTCTATTGAGTATGTGATTGGCTGTGTTCACAGCTTCAGCCCAGAAGGATTGGGCAAGTTACTCTCAAGTAGCATGGTTCTAGCCATTTCCACAAGAGTTCTGTTCTTTCTTTCCACAACTCCATTTTGTTCTGGAGTTCTTGGTGAAGAAAACTTTGGAATATTTGAAATTCAGCACAAAAATCAGAAAAGGATGTGTTCTCAAATTCACCCCCATGATCAGTCAAAATATTTTTGATTTATATGGATAAGTTGTTAAGACAGTGGTACAAAAGTTCCTGAATTCAAGACAAGCATCACTTTTATGGGACTGAAAAATAACCCAGTAAATCTAGTAAAATCATCAATGATTACAAACCCATATCTTTTGCCACTTAGACTTAGAATTCTTGTAGGGCCAAAAGGTCCATGTGAAGTAATTCTAGTGGCCTAGATGTGAGTACCTCATTGAAGTTTTTAAAGGATTTTCTTGTTTGTTTTCCTTTAGAACAGATCCCACAACTGATTTTCAACATTAGAGAAGGATTCAGGAAGCCCCTTACCAAATTCAATCTTAACAACTTATTCATTGTTCTGAAACTTGCATGGCCAAGTCTTTTGTGCCAAGTCCATGCAATTTCATCTTTATTTGCAACAAAGTAAAGATTTTCAGAAAAGTTTTTATTAGGTTGATCATGTAGACATTGTTTTCCCTTTTCCCAAAAAATTTGATTTTATCAGTTGTGATGAGTCAATTATCTTACAGAAATCAGATTCAAACAACTTTTGTGACATTTGTCACATAGTTGGCTGATACTGAGCAAATTATAATCAAGACCATCAACTAGTAAACATTATCTACAGAGTTTGAGGAAGTTTGACCAACCTTACCAAATCCTATGATCTTTCCTTTATTTTTTTCTCCAAGGTTACTGACCCTCCCTCCTTTTCAAGCAGGAATGAGAATTTGGCTCTGTCTCCCGTCATATGTCGTGAACACCCACTGTCAAGAAACCACACATTGGTGTGGGTGCACGACCTTCCTGCAAAATAGATCAGTGGAGAGAAGATTTTGGTACCCAAACAGAGTTGGGACCATCAGAATGTTTGAACATTGTCAGTAAATCTTTTCTCACCCAAATTTGACCTGTTTTTTATTTTTGTTGTTACATTGGTGTTTTCAGTCTTTTTCTGTTTGTTCTTTTCTTAGGAATGAAATCACCAACATTTTTGTTTTTAGTGGGAGGGGAGTTTTTCATTTGAGCATAGGAGTTCAGATGAGGAATGGAAACCATGGATTTTGTTGGTACATCCAAAGGTTTGGATGAAAAAATTGAGGATGATACCAACAGGGGTTGTCAAACCATTGGCTCCAAGGATTGATCCATCATCTTGAAATACTGTCTTGGAGGTCCAAGGTTCTTTACAAATGATTTCCTTTGACTTTTTCTTATTTTTCAATTTTTATTTGAGTTGTGTTGAAGCTTTTGATGTTGAGCAGGTCGACCTCTCCATGACTGGTGTCGACACAGCAACCACAGAAGTCTTCTTCTTGTGGACTGGTGTCGACCTATCAGAGACTGTGTCGACCTGGTTGTCTTCTTTTTTTTTGAGTTTTTAATTTGTTTTGTGTTTTGTTTGATGTTTTGTCTGATGTTTGCTTGCTTTTTCTGTGTTCTCAAGATTAGGACCTTTGACAAATTTAATTAATGGTGCTTTGCCCTTTTTCTCACCAATTTGTCTTTGTTTGGTTTCTTTTTGTTGAATCCTAATCCATGAGAATTTGTTGTCATATTTGTTCCTAGCAATGCCTCCAAGTTATCTTTACCTTTTGTGAAGGTTTGGATAACTTCATCCCTTCTTTTAGCTGGTTTTGAAGAGTGTTAATTTCTTCAATCTTTTGCTATTTTTCTTGTTTTTTTTTTTCCATTCCAGCTTTCAGATAAGTCTTTGAATTCTTGGGTGGCCTTGTGAGAGGCAAGCTTCAGATCATCAATTAGATTCATGAGATTTTCTTTTTCTTCATTTAATTCTGTTATCTCATTTTCTAGCTCACAAGTTCTGTTGTTTGAAGATTAGTTATGATAAAGGTTTTCAATTTTCTTTTGAGATATTTATTTTCTTTTCTCATTTCAGAATATTTTCAACTAATTCAGAATAACATCCTGCCAATCTTCAACAGTGAAATCTTCAAAAGAGGTGTTTACCTTTTCTCTAGAATTGTTGGCCATGAAGCAGATTTCCTCACTCTCAGAGTTTGAGGATTTTTGTCTTCTT
Source organism: Colocasia esculenta (assembly GCA_014218235.1). Lineage (NCBI taxonomy): Eukaryota > Viridiplantae > Streptophyta > Magnoliopsida > Alismatales > Araceae > Colocasia > Colocasia esculenta. Next base: position 24,186 of record JACBKR010002099.1, on the reverse strand, counting down.
CTTCTTCACTTGAATCTTCATCAGACCAAGTTGCCACCATGGCCTTTGGCTTCTTGAATTTCTGGAATTTCTTGTGCTTTTCTTTCTTGTTCTCAGGACACTCTCCTCTTCATGTGTCCTGGCTTATTACACCTGTAACAAATGACAGTTTCGTCAGATTTTTATTCTTGTTGAAATTAGAAGAGGAAGCGTTTCTTTTATCTGAGAAAACTTCTTTTTCCCAGACATTTTTCCTTTTCTATATTTCAAGATTTTCTGAATTGCCTGGTCATGAGGGCAATTTCATCCTCATTTGACTCAGACTCCTCAGAACTTGTCTTTTCTTGACTTTTGTCTTTGTTACTTGAAGAGGCCTTAAGTGCCATTGGCTTGGTCTTAATTATATGTTCTTCATTTCTTTTCAAATTGATTTCATATGTCATCAAGGATCCTATCAATTCATCCAAAGAAATTTTGGACAAATCTTTAGAATCTTCAATGACAGTGGCCTTTGTGTGCCAAATAGAAGAGAGTGAACGTAAGATTTTCCTTACCAAGTCTGCATCTGTGTAGTCCTTACCTAAGGCCTTGAGTCCATTGACACCATGAACCTGGCAAACATTTCAGAATTGTTTCATTAGACTTCATCATAACAATTCATATTTGAAACAATAATATTTGCCTTAGTTTCCTTCACTTATGATGTTCCTCATAAAGTAATTCGAGTTTATCCCACATCTCTTTGGCAGATTTGCACATTGAGATTCTCGAATACTCTTTGGGATGAACAGCACATTGAATCATGTTCATGGCACTATAATTCAATGTGGCTTTTCTTATTTGTTCCCTAGTCTAAGTTTCTTCCTCTCCCTGGTTTTCATAGGGACCAACCTCAACCACTTCCAAATTTCATAGTTCTGGGCTCTTAGAAAGACTTGCATTCTATTTTCCAGTATGAATAGTCTGTTCCATTAAAGAATGGTGCCTATTTATGGATGCCCTTCAGCTATGAAACCTTTGGAATCCATTGACTTAAGAAGAAAGCACAGAAGAATATTCAGCAAACAAGCAAACAAGAAAGCAATCAGACACACATACTCAAAAACTACTCAAATCAAATCAGATCAAGTATAAACCCTGCTCTGATACAATTGAAGGATCGAGGAAAAGGTGTGGATAAGATCTAGAAGGGGGGGATGAATAGATCTATGCCACTTTCTGCGGAAGCTTAAGCAATTAAAATACTTTTAGAGTCAGAGACATTTTAACAGTGAAAACACACAGATCTGATGAAATGTTAAGTGAGTTGATAAAATAGATATGAAAACCAGTTGATTAAGTGAATCTTGATCGATCCTATGCAAGCATCTAACGGATGATATAATCAAACCACAAATAGACAAGTGCACAGAGATTTTTAGGTGGTTTGGAAATCACCCATGTGATTCCTACATCCACCCCTCACACCAAGTGAGGATTCACTAAACACCTGGGTACACACCCACTGGAGCCAGACAACTCCAACACTTGAGTTTACAACTCACACACCTCTAGAGCAAGACTACTCTAGATCCCTGAGCAAGACTGCTCAACAACCACTTGAGTTGACAACTCAAACTGAGCACAGACGGCTCCAAACAACTATGCTAGACACCAACACACGACATGGATCTTCTAGCAGCAGATCATGTCAGACATGAGAACATTCATGAGAGTTATGCAGAAGCACTTGCACAATCTCAAGATGTCTCAGAAGAACAAAAGTACATTGAAAATTGTGTTAAAAGGCTTTGTTCTTCAGTGTACTCCCTTGTAGAAGCTCAGATTGGGAAGAGGCTTGAATCCTTGAAGTCCCAGCCGATGCTCTGCACAATTGAAGTTGGGGATCTTCCTTGAGATCTTCTCCAAGGATGCTTCTACTTGATCTGCTTCCTTGAGACGCTTCAATTACTTCTTCAGGATCAAACTCCTCCAATTCTCAACATCGAATTGATGAATTTGGTCTTCAGAAGACACCAGACAGCAGAAGAGGAGATGAACTCTTCTCGCCGCCAAAGGGAACTTTTCTGGAGGCTTGGAGAGTTCGTTGGGGGTCTCCCTTATGATGGATGGCCAATTGGGGGCCTTTTATACCCAAAAGATTCCAAAGATACCCTTTAGGTACAAGGGCACACGATCCTAGGTTGATACACCATCGCCCTAGGCTGACACGTGGCAACATCCAATTTAAGTTGCAATCTTTCCGTAGTGTGTCGACCTGCCCTGGTGGTGGTGTCGACACACTGTCCCAAATCTGAGAACAGCTGTTCTGGGAACAAGGTCCAGTGTCGACCTACTCTGATGCTGTGTCGACCTTCTGTCCCAATTCTGCAAACAGGCTGTTCTGGGAACTGAGTCCAGTGTCGACCTGCTCTGGTCCTGCGTCGACCTGGGTAGACTAATCCTGGAATCTGCAACTCGTGTCGACACACTCTTTGACTTGTGTCGACACAGTCTCAACATTTCTTCACCTTTTTGCCTTTGAATCTGGGTTGTTGTGTCGACACCAATGTGGGGTGTGTCGACACTTCTATGCAAAAAGTGTTTGTACCTGAAAATTAAACACATATATCATTAGTAAAATGTTTTATTATGAGTACAAATGATAGTGTGCTTTGAGACATGCTTTTTTAATATAAATTTCAGGTGAAATGTATTTATCATGTTTCAAATAATTTGCATTCAAATCACATTTGTCATCATCAAAATAGGAGGGAAAATGATATGAAATTACACTCAACCAAACACTTCTAATGGCCGTTTGGATTGTATTGATCCCTAAAGGGTAACTTAGGTGTTGGGGTACAACCGGTTCATCGACCATGTGGGAATCCATGGACAGAGGAGACTTACAGAGGCCTTGAACAAAGACCCACTAGTCCAGAAGTAGGAATATTCGACATAGAGTTCGTCTAAGTCAAGAAAGTGGGTAACTATATAGACAAGTGCTCGACGTTCTACAGGAATTCTAGAACAGTGGAGCGTCAGTATCGGTGTTCCAAAACATCGCGAGAAAACGTACACAAGTATAATTAAGCATAAGGTAGTTTAATTATCATAAATTACTAGATAAATTATGTAACATGTTCATGCCAATTAAGCCATATTTGGATGGTTTCAAAGTGTGTGCAACGTGTAAGAGAAATCATGGAATATGATAGGTCATGTGATTAACTTGAATTACTTAAGATATATTCAATAACTTAACACTTTATTTTTCTGTGTGCAAGACAGTTAACATGATATGGGGGTTTATGGTGGAACAACAAGACTTGCAAAAGACTAGTTTTCGGGCCAACAACTAAGATCGCGACACAGCCCAGTATGGGTAGCGATGGGCTCAGGCAGAATGCGACGGGGCCCTGTACAGATCGCGACGGGTGTTCCTGAACAGGCCATCAGATCGCGATGGGTTTGTATGAAGAAGGCGACAGGGCTGTCGGACCAGGCGATCAAGTCGCGACGGTGGTCTTGTCGCGATCAGATCGCTATGGGGGTTCATGTCACGATCTACCTGAGAACGCGGCCTATCGAGCCGTCGCGTTCTTAGGTCCTTGGACCGAGTCCGATAGAGATCTGACATGTTCTTGGTTCTTGGTCCAAACTTACCATGTTTAGATACAGGGTCGTTCAAAAATTAAGAACTAATGGCACAAGCGATGAAAAATCATGAAACTAATTGCAAACGAATCTAGACATGCAATAGTATTATCAGTAATTAGGAATTTGAGGACAATCAGGGTTTCGACATCGTCCAACCAAGTTAAACATGAATAACATGAATCTAGGTACAGGAGATATGAAAGATTTAATTCTCGAAGTAGGGTTGATGAAAATTAGGGCTTTCAAGGGCAAAAGAAGCCTAACTATCATCAGTGTCTACAGTAAAAGTTTTGTGGCATGTGATTTAGTATACATGAGATCAAGAGTTAGGAAGGGGGCTCGGGGTCATGTAAGTTGCATAACTTCAAAATTTAAGAACAAAATATTGGTTGAAGGAAAATTACAAAAATTAAGGGCTTTTCTCATGATGATGGGAAAACCCACAGTTAAATTTTTATAGTTTATGCTCATGATAATGCCTACCTTTCACATTTTTCCTCTTCTAGGGTTTGAAGATGAAGCACTCGGGAAGAAGCTTGGAAGATTCTTTCTCCCCACGATTTCTCTTCCTCTTGGCCTCTCCTCCTGGTAAACCTCTTGGCACGAGCTAGGGCCGACCATGAGGGTTTTAGAGAAGTATTTAAACTTCTCCCCCTTCCCTTTCCTAGTTTAAGTCTAATTCCCATTAAATTCTGAGTTTCCTATTCTCCTCTCCCCTTCTTAAGCAAGAGATCTCCTAATTGGGTTGAGAGAGAGAGGATTTCGTGGCCAAGTAATTAGGGTAGGTTTAGGATTCAAAATCCAACCCAAACCACTTATTTTAATGCATTAAATACCCTCTTTTTATTTAAGTAATATTTTAGTTACGAATTTAGGGTAATTTTCCATTATTCTCCTTTTTATAAATCCAATTTTACCCCACTAAATTCTAATGGGTCCATTTAACAAAGCCCATTAATTCTTTTTTAATGGGTTTTATTTAATTTTCTTTTATTCGATTTTCTAATTGCTTTTATTTTTTATAAATTATAAAATTTTATTTTCAAAAAATCCAGGTTGCTACATAGTTGCACCATCCTTGATAATCAGACATTTGGATTCCTGAAATTTGATCTGGTGACCCTTGCCGCACAGCTAGCTAATTCTTATTAGATTGTGCCTGAGTCCTTTGACGCATAGAACATCTTCTATAAGGATTTTGTCTTGACTTCCAATGGATTTTTTTTTTTAAGTAAAGAGGTTCTCAAGGTCAGCGACCAGGAGGGTGCACCTTACTCCCGAGAGCAGAGCAAACCACCCCACCAGTGCGATCACCTGCGCCTGGATTATTATGAGAAAAAATGTTGAACATACATAAGCATGGGGCGAGCCCCTAGTAAGCGGGCCTAAGGGATGGGACCCCAGACCGGTCCAGAGTAAGAGGCCCTTTACAAGACCGAGGTAGAGAGCTAGCTGAAAAGTTGATTACATTGGATTGAGATGTGAAACCAAAGTTTGCCAACGTATATGCCAACTGATTCGCTTGTCTATAGATATGATGAATGTTGATATCATAGTCCTGAATAATGGACAGTGCTTCGCGCCACCAATGCAAGCATTCCCAGGATGGCACTTTGCCGCTGCGAAGAGAAGCGACCAGAGTAAGAGAATCAGATCTGACTTCAAACAAGTGAAATCCATGTTCAAGGATCAGTCGAAGACCATCGCACAATGAGCGGGACTCTGCAACCAGACTGGAACCGAACCCATAAAAGTGGGCAAAAGCTAGGAATAAGTTACCATTACTATCCCTCACACAACCGCCTCCCCCACAAGCTCCTGGATTACCTTTACTAGCTCCATCAACATTAAGGACCAGTCCCTTTGAAAGCGGGATCCACCGAATAAGCTTGAACGAAATATGTTAACTTTTGGAGAGAAGCCTAGAGAATAAATATCTTGCAAGTGTTGGTCAGAAGAGCTCACTTTAAAAGTGGTAGCTTCAAGAGACAGAGAAAGCATATAACGAATGTTGTGTTGTCCTTCCAAAAGAGATCTTATTTCCCTCATACCGCAAAGAGCATCTAGATTTCCAGATCTCCCAAAGAATGAGCATAGTGGAATAAAGGCAGATAAAACCTTGATGGGTATTAGGATTACTCTGGCACATAACATGCCAAAGCCGACTGGTGATGTTAGCCTGATAACTCAACTGAAGATTAAGAGTAGAAACAGCCCACTGCCAAAGCTTAGATGCAAGGTCACTGGATATAAATAAGTGATTCAGGTCTTCAAGGGAAGGCTCAGAGCAGCAAGAGCACCGGGACACCATAGTGACTCCATGATCAGAAATGCGAGAGTCTACAGGGATTACTCTATATAAAAGCTTCCAACAAAAAATAGCTGCCCTCTTATAGAAAGTAGGGTGCCACAGGCGCATCAGCGGCGTTCTCCTCACACCATGCATAGAGAGCAAACCATAGGCAGACGAGGTGGTGAACATGCCATCAAGTGAAGCAGTCCAGACACAATGGTCCTCCTGATTAAGCAGCTGAAGATCTCTAAGGAGAGAAGGACTAGGGAGAAGCCTGCGAACAGGGTGATGAACATTAAGAAGAACCTTACGAACTGTAATAGCAGGCCCAGTGCAGGGGGCGGTGAGAATGTCATTAAGACAGGACTGGCCAAGCCAAACGTCTTTAAGGAAATCTACAGACCGCCCATCACCAATAATCCATCTAGAATTGTTTATAATTGTACAGTGAGCAGTCCGGAACACCACTCTAGACATACCATGAGTAATGGAGGTCTTAAAAGGCTTGCCCTCATCCACCTTAAATCTGGCCCTGGCGTATGAAGCCCACATAGAAGAACCATGGTAGATGTTCCAATTTTTTTTAGAAGCTAATGCTAACTGAGTATGCCAAAGGGATTTGATATTAAGACCACCTTCAACGTTGGGGCGATGGATAGTATCCCAAGAAATCCAATGCTGACGATGAACACCATTCGTCCCACTCCAAAAGAAATTAGCACAGGCCTTCTCAACATAGGTAATCAAAGTCTTGGGGATAGTTATAGCAGCAGCAGTGTAGATGGGAATAGAATTAAGAACAACATTAATAAGAGTAGCTCTGCCACCTGTGAAAGGAACTTGGATTTCCAAGAGTTCAGCTTCAGATTTATGTTGTCAATGAGGTACTTGAAATCAACGACTCTAGGCCTACCTTGCCTAAGAGGCACCCCCAGATAACGAACAACACCAATATGATGTTTAAAACCAGTGATGAAAGAAAGTTAACGAGTCAAGGATGGAGGCGCCTTACAAGATAAGTTGAAGGAACTTTTCTTTGCATTTATTTTCTGATCAGAACCGAGCTCATACATCTAGATAAACTTGAGCAGATTTAGGATGTTGGATCTCTGACCATTTAGAAACACTAAAGTATCATCTGCAATTAGCAAATGTGAAACAAGCGGACATCTCCTGGGACAAGAAAAAGGACGAAGATGGTTGACAGAAAATAGATGTCGAAGTCCCCTACTTAGCCCCTCCTCCATGATTATGAATAGAGCTAGTGCGAGCGGGTCCCCCTGACGAAGGCCTCTGATGGATTTAAAAACCCACAGTGTAACCATTGAAAAGAACAGAGAACCAACAGTTAGAAACCAACATGCCAATATAAGAGATGAACAGATTAGAGAAGCCAAACTTGCGGAGCACAGCAAACATGAAATCCCATTCAACTCCATCATAGGCCTTCATCATGTCAAGCTTGAGAATAACATTGTGACCCCGAACCTTCCTACTATGATCCTGAATAAGTTGGTTGGAGAGAGAGACATTGTCCACAATATTTCTTCCTTTCACAAAGGCTCCCTGCTCCTCTAAAATGATTCGAGGTAAAATGTTGACTAGGCGATCACATATAATCTTGGAGACCACTTTGTAGCAGAAGTTACATAGGCTAATTGCCTGAAGTCACCAAAAGAGGATGGGTGTAAGCCCTTCGGGATAATAGCAATCAGAGAGGAACAAACACCCTAGGAAGGGGATACCCCATGAAAAAACCTTTAACAGCTGCAATGACATCCTTAGAGACAATATCCCAACAGGACTAAAAAAAGGAACCAGTGAAGCCATCCGGGCCAGGCGTGCCATTCATTCATATTCCACACAGCCTGCTTAACTTCATCATCTGAGGGGACCTTAGTTAAAGTAGTATTCTGCTCATCATTAATTAAGAGTGGAATGTTATGAAGCAAAGAAGGATCCAGAGCGTGACTTTCAGAGGTAAGAAAGGATTGAAAGTAAGTAACATCCTCAGAGGAAAGGGTGTTTTGATCATCACACCAAACATCATTTATTTTCAGACGATGGATAAAGTTCTTCCTTCTGTTCCAAGGACCACAGCATGATAAAATGTTGTATTCTTATCCCCATCATTCAACCATTGGATTCTTGCCTTCTGAGCCCAGAAAATCTCTTTAGAGTGAAGAGCACGACGAAGAGTGGCATTTGCATTATTTAGCTCAGCTCTGTTCATAGCAGAAGGGTTAGCGTCAAATAAATCTTGCATTACCTCAACCTTGGCTTCAGCCTGTCGAATGGAATCCTCCAGATTGCCAAAAACACTAGAATTCCAAATTCTCAGGGAGTTTTTAAGCGCCTTAAGCTTAATTTGCAAATTAACAAAAGGATTATGAGATGTAGCATTGACATTGTTCCACACGTCTGCCACAGTTTGAGGGAACGTTGCATGGGTAATCCACATCTTCTGGAAGATAAAATGGGAAGCAAAAGGGGACTAGTGAACAATATTCATAAGAAGTGGGGCATGGTCAGATGGCTTAACACTGAAACCCGGAAAGGACAAGTTCCACTGAGGAGTGATTAAAACATGATCCAATCTCGCCTTGCTAGCTGCATGGCCAGTTCTATTGTTCGACCACGTGAAGTCCTACCCACTGTACCTAGCGTCCAGGAGACCAGCACTGAACAGAAGGAGTTGAAATCAATCATGGACGAGTGGCTAGGTGTAGCCCCACCTACCTTCTCCGAAGGGTTGCACATACAATTAAAGTCACCCCCCACCATCAGGGCAGAGAAAAGCTAGAACTCAAGTCCAGGAGATTGTCAAAAAGGACACGGCGAAGCCCCACATCATACGCAGCGTAGACAGCTGAAAGCATACACACCTGCTGGTTACCATTGAGAATACATGCAGTGATAGATTGATATGAGCTGTTAGTAACATGCAGGGAAATGGAACTGGACCAGAAAAGCCAGATTTTTGAATTTTCACCCTCATTTCTGGCATGAGCATCCATATTAAGGTAGCGACAGATTCTGGCAGCCTTGGAGAAAGGAATTTTAGGCTCAAACACAGCAACAACCTGCAAATTATACTTCTTTATGTGATGCTTCAGATATCTCTTAGAGGCCAAATTAGATAGCCCCTAATATTCCAGAATAAAGCTGAGAAATAATGATGAATGATATCCTGGGGAGGACTCCACCGCTTTAGCTTTGGACCTAGTAAGAAACCCGCTTTAGGAGCAACAATACCTTCCTTAGAGATTTGAACACTTGCCATAATAATGTTTTCTGAGGAAGCAAGTAGCGAGGCCAGGATCTTCATAGGATCCGACGTAGAATCCACTTTGATAGACATGCATTGAGGGCTCTGGGACCTTCCTTGAGAATCTGCATAATATTGTTCCCCAGGACGGCAGATTCCCTTCCAAAAACTGGCAATGTCGTCACTGCCGTGGTCGTCACCGACATGTGTTCGCCGGCAACACCTCCGGAAGAACAATAATACCTCCAGGGGACTTAATCGGTTTAACGACAGTAGAACATGCATGCACAATACCAGTGCCATGCACGTCGTCCACCAACACCTGAATAACAATATCATTGACTCCGGGCTTAGTATCAGTGCCAAGCACGACGTTAACTGGCACCTGAAGTAAATTCTCACCCTGACTGGTTACATGCATGAGCGTTGTGGGATCAACCGGGACAGTAGCCATCATGTCCACAATAGAGGGATCAATAGGAACAGGAGAAGATGCCCGCACATTTCATTAAGACCCACATCTGGCTCATCATTCAAACCAAAGTTGCTAGCTAACCGCTCAAAGACATTACTTACCGGGATGGGGAGGTTCAGATGCTTAGAACTGTCATGCTTTGAACCCGCACCTTTTCTATGCACCACACGCCACTCTTGATCATGTTTTTTCCATTAGCAGCCAGAGGAGCAATCGTTGGCTGTTGAGGTGCATGAGACTGAGTGCTCTCTTTGATCTTCCTCTTACACACATCCTGTGTATGACCTAGCTTTCGACAGAGATTACATATAGGTGGTACCCTGTGAAATCTGACTGGTTGCCAGAAACCTTTCTCACCCTGACCAATCCATATTCGATCTGGCAGGGGCTTTGCAATGTCCACATCAGCACATACGAGGGCTTCAGCAGTTTGCGTCCAAGCAAGGGTGGAGTCATGAATCCGAAGGATCTCCCTAAAGTTACCAGCAATACATTTAAGGTAGTCCTCATTGTACAGGTTAACTGGGAGGTTGGGGAAACCCACCCAGATGGGAATAAGGGTAGGATCTGCTGAGAAATCAAAGTCATTTGCCCAGTGGAAGATCCGGAAGAGAAAACCTTTGAGATATAAACTCTTATGAACCAACACCTTCAGAAAGTCTTCCTCATCAAAAAAATGAAAAAGAAGGTGTCTTGGATTCAGAACACTAACAATGCAGTCTCCTTAAGTGCAAGCCTTTGAGACAGACAACTCTTGATATCTAGAATTGACGGCCTTCCATAGGAACACTTAGGTACAATAGCGAGCTTGAGAGGCTCTTCTTATTTCCTAGCTTCTTCTTTGGTGAAGAAGACCGCAGGGAATCCATCATCGGTGAAAGCAGGGGGCTTCAAGGCCAGATCAACTTTAGTAGGGCGTAGGATGAAACCAAGGCACGCACGAAGGTGAGGCCCTCCAGCCTAGATGAACTCAACGTCCATGAAGAACACGGCCTGCCGGCAACCCAAAGGCCAGCAGGACGGGAAGGAAACGCCCAGCAGACAACCTGCGCAGAAACCTAGAGCTTCTCTCTCTAGAAAACTAGAGAGAGATTAATAATAATCGATACAGAGTTTTATACTCCAATCAATACAATGTTTAAACACTCAAAATGAACTTTTCACAACCAACTACTGACCCTTTTTCATTATCGCCATAGGTTACTGTACCTTCTTCATTTTTGATATGAGAGAACAGTTTCTTGTTACCTGTCATATGCCTTGAGCACCCGCTATCCAGGTGCCATTTTGATGCTCTAAGGCTTCCCTGCAATAAATCAATGAGATTTAGGTACCCAAGTTCTTTTGGGTCCTAGTTGGTTAGCTTCTTCACAGTTTCTTTTGGGGATCCATTTTAGGTGTTTGGTAGTACAAGTATTTTAGTGTGACCTAATTTGTTACAGTAAGCGCAGCAAGGAATATTGTTATTATCCTATTTGGCTTATGGTTCTTACTGTTATTTATTTTATAGTTGAGATTTTGTTCAGCTATGAATTTTAATGTTGGATAGATTTTAGGATGAATTACAGTTGCTTCATTGTCTGGTGGGGTATATCCTAAGCCATACTTTTTCCTATCTGATCTTCTTGCTCCTTTTAATATTAAGGAAGATTTTCCATTTGTGAATTTTTCAATTGTGGCTGTTAAGTATTCATTATCTTTTGTTAGTGTTTTAATTTCACTTTTAAGTTTGCTTGTGGTTTCCTGATTTTCTAAGTTTGATATCTTCTCATTTTTAATTTTTATGTCTTCGCATAGCAGTTCATTTCTCCTTTTTAGTTCAGAAATTTGTTTTTCTAACTATTCAGTTTCAGATTTTAGATCTGAATTTGTTATTTCAAGACATGCATAATTTTTCTTAGTTGTTTTTAAAAGTTTATAGACATCTTTATATTTATTATATAATTCATTAAAGCATCTTCTAAACTATCTGAATCTGATTCATTGCAAGAAGTAAAGGATGAGTCAGAAGATACCTTATCATCAATATTTGCCATGAAGGTCAGGTTTGCATTTTCTTCTTCTTCTTCACCTGAGCTTGACTCACTGTCTGAGTCACTTTCATGTTCCATGCAGCAGCCATGGCCTTCTTCTTGTACTTTTTGAATTTCTTCAAGTTGTCCTTCTTGAACTCTGTTTTCTTTAATTTTGGACACTCGACTTAATGTGTCTATGCTTCTTGCACTCGTAGCATATTGGTTCTGATTTCTTTACATCTTTATCTTCAGATCTTTTGAAGTCTCTACCTTTCTTGAAATGCCTTCTTTTGACTGATACTTCTTCTTAGCCAGTATGCGCCGCAATCTTCTGGAGAGAAAGGCTTCTTATCTTCACTGCTTCCATTGCCTTTGTCACACTTCTGATTCACCATCAGATGTGTCTTCTGTGGCCTTGAGAGCATTGTTGTGCTTCTTCTTGCTAGAGGATTCTCCCAGCCTTTCCATATTTATCTCATGCGCCATGAAAGACCCAATGAGTTTTTCAAGTGACATTCTCCTAAGATCATTGGCTTCTTCTATGGCTATTACTTTTGGAGTCCATGAGGTTGGTAGGGATATTAGTATTTTCTTTACCATGTCTCCAATTTCATAAGTTTTTCCAAGTCCGGCCAAATCGTTGGTGATGTCTGTGAATCTACTGTACATTTGAGAGATGGACTCTCCAGACTGCATTTCAAATCTTTTGTATTGAGCTACCAGAATATCTATTCTTGTTTCTTTTACCTTGTCAGTTCCTTCATATGTGAGTCTCAGCTTTTCCTATATTTCCATAGCTGATTTACAGGCTGAAATCCTGTTAAATTCTTTCTTACTCAGCGCACAGCACAATATACTTTTAGCCTTACTATTTTGAGATAGTTTCTTCTTGTCTTCATCTGTCCATTTATCTTTACTGTTTGTTACCAAGAGGTCTCCCTCTTCAACAATTGACCAAAGCTGGAAATCAAGACCTTGAAGGAAGAACTCCATTCGTGTCTTCCAGTAGTTGTAATCTTCACCGTCAAATAGAGGAGGTCTGTTAACAGACTGACCTTCTGCATAACCTTGAGCTGCTATTTTACTTTGCTTAAGATCGTGAGATCTACTTACTTAAAGATACTTGGTTTTGATACCAGTGTTGCCCAGATAGCAAGCCCAGAGGGGGGGTGAATGGATTACTAAAAATTCTTCTTCCAATAATTCCTGTAAATAAACACACGTGACAGACAACACTAGGATTGATAGTTATAGTTAGTGTTAATCAAAACAAAGAGAACAATCACATAGACAACAAGAAATTTTATCCTAGTTTGGATCTCCTATCCCAAGGAGTCCTACGTCCAGTCCCCAAGAAACACTTGGGATTCCACTAAACAAGGGTACAGTCCCCCTTAAGGACACTTACACATCCAGCAACAGTTGGCCTTCTCTTCTCTACCAGAAGAGGGATCGCTCCACCTGATGCAATAGGTCTTCTGTTCACACCCGAAGAGGAATGCTCACAAAAGATGAGTTGAAAGAGAAAGGCCCCAAGACTAAGCTTATAATCACTATTTGATCTGAGGCGAAGTCTGAGAGACACAAGATTATCACAAATGGACTCTCTCAGATCAACAGAAGCTCTCAAAGACAATGTAGTATTCTACAGAGAGCGAAGAGCTACAGAAAGTTGGATTGGACGAGCTAGCTCCAGTTGTTCTATAGGTCACTAAGATGTTCAAGCTTCTCAAAGGTTGAAAGAGTTTGTCTTGTGCTTGGAGTCACCAGTCTTCATTTATCTTCTTTGAAATAATTTGACTGTTGAAGTATCCATTGTCTCATATCTTCATGCACGTTGGAGTATCTGGTCCAAAGTATGGAGCAGGTGAGCTTGCAGCCATTAATGCCCAGATAGACACATACAATCATGAGGAGAGATTGTCTGAATCTTCTATCCTCTTGTCAAGTTTGACAGGTCCATCTTTGTAACGTGTGTTCTACCGGAAACCCTGCACATAATAAATGCTGACACCTAGACAAATTATCTTTGTCTAAACTGTTAGTCAACATTAGTAGTCGTGCAGTATGAAGATACACAAGAAGGGAAATGTCATTCTGTCATAATGAAAAGTGTGACTATGTGTGTCATAGGAAAGATAGGTAAAAGATATATCGTGCAGAGGGTTGTACTGTCATAATAAATGTTAGAGAACATGGGATACAACATGCTTTCACGAAAAATCTTGAAATCCACAAAGATTTGAAATACATTTGAATATCATGTGGAATGAAACTAAAGAATGTTTAAAAATAATTTAAACGAGAATGTTTGACAGCTGTCTTAAATGTAATCAATAACAGAGGGTTGATGTAGCTGTACCCAGAGAGAGTCGATGTTGATATTAAATCAATGATATAATCATAAGTCAAGTGAGAATGAAATCCATATTGAAATCAAGTCGATGTGAGCATAATCCATGTATTAATGAAATCGATGTTCTATGCACAGTAGTTGTTTAACTGAAGTTGATGTGATGATAAAATCATTGTTTAAAACGAAGTCGATATAAACATGAAGTCGTTGTTTCATATGAAGTCGTTGTTCTACTGAAATCGTTGTTTAAGTGAAGTCATTTTAGATATGAAATCGTTGTTACATATGAAGTCGATGTTTGAGTGAATCATTGTAGACATGAAATTGTTGTTCTACCGAAATCGATGAAGCAACCAAATTGTTGTTTAAGTGAGATGAAATTGTTGTATCAACCAAATCATTGTTTAAGTGAAGTGAAATCGATGTTTCTATGTAGTCGTTGTAGCGACGAAGTCGATGTTTAAGTAAGACGAAATCGATGTTTCTATGAAATCGTTGTAACAATGAAGTCGATGTTAAGACAAAATCGATGTACAACCGAAATCGATGTTCTAACTGTGAAGTCATTATAAGACCAAAATCGTTGTTTTACTTATGAAATCGATGTTAGGATGAAATTGATGTTCTTCTAAAGAAATAGTTGTGTACTTAGACAAAACATATGCATTGAACTTCAGATAGCAGTGTGTGTAGACAACTTACAGATATTGCTTGAATTACTGCCTATGGATAAACTTCAGAAAATATTGTTAGAAAGTATTTTTCAAGGTTTTGTTAATCACCAAAAAATATATATAATTAATGATAAATTACATGGACATGGGCTGATCATCACCTTCTTCCCAAGAACACGTTCTTCTTCATCCTGCAGAAGACCTCTCTTAAGAGCACTGAAAGGTAGGTGTTCTCGGGCTAAATCATGTCAAATCCTATACCATGTTAAAGCTCTTTGTGTCTAGATTTATATGCACCTATTTTGCCCAATTTTTTTTTGAGTTTAGTAGCCGTGGAAAGCGTTTACCAAACATTGCTCAAGGTTAGGGCTTATCATATTCTCATCATGATTTATGCATCCCGAGAACAAATTTGTCAAATCAAAATTGTAGTTCTCTTCTACTCATCGTTCTCTACAACATTCATGTTTAAAGATTTGTCCAATAACCCTAGATAGCAAGTTATAGATCAAACAAGTCGATCTACGTCGTTTTCTACGTTTTCGGGCAAGCACCCTAATCTGTGACAAATCTAGACTTCATAGATTCGAGGTGCTTATCGTAAGATTCAAGATCTTCGCATTTTAGTGAGCCATGAATGCATGACTCATCGCATTTCGGGTCTGTCTTGATAGACCAGATGCATCAAACTATGCACCGCGTGGGTTTCAGTGCACATCAAGAATGTGACCTGAGAAAGCATCATGATTTGGTCGTTTTCCACCCTTACTTTTAGTGAAATTCTTATATTCTTTTTTTGAAAACCCTTGCATGTCGTGATGTATATAGCCATCGCTATTTCAAGGGAAAGGCTACCAGGTAATCTGTCGCAATTTAAAGGCGACCGACCTAACCGTCGCTATTTCAACCTGAACCTGTTTACGTTTTAACAACTCCATTTTTGCTATTTCTAAAGTTTTCCAGAGATATTCCAGTCAGTTGTATTTTGTGTCTTGCATGTCTTGACTAGTCTATAGGTATTGTCCAGTATGTCTAAGTGGCCTAAAAGTGGTCAATTCATATAAAAACTATAATGACTTGAATATTTATTCTAATTGCTCTTAAATTGCTTGTTATATTCATTATGAGATTGATATGATCCATCTTAATATTCTAGTTTGATTTAAACTGAAAATTATACCATGTTAAAATATAGAAAAGCATGTGATATAATGTTATTGATTGACCTATATCACGTCGATATGTTACTTACTTTCCGCTATATTTTACATCGGTGGATTGTGATATTCTAAGGCACGTTCTATACGACACGTTTGCACAAATAGGAAGCCCATTCTTGGGGGATTGGAAACTCTCTACTGGACATTCCATTCTGGTAGACTAAAGACCTCTCCAAAAAGATCACCGTAATTCTCCGTACTCCGTGGATTCCCTCATAGAGACCGAGTTGGTTGTACCATTGAAATTCCCAGAAGATAGAATACAGTTCCTCTCTCATCTCTTTCTCGTGAGTGTGGCCTTATAATTATGAAACCAAGCTAATAAAGTAAAGATTTAACTAAAGTGTAATTTACATCGTTATGCTACCAAAATTCTCTCTCGACTATTATTATTATGAAATCATGTTCACATGACTTGTCTTTCTTAAAATCATTATGAACATGATATTGAAACGTATATTTCTTGAAACTCTTGTTATTGGCCATGAATTGACTATGGGTATCTACATTAAAAATAGTGAAATGCTGGATTGGGCACAGTGAGTGTCCAAGGGCTCCAATCTAGCCCCATCTACAGAGAGTCGAAAATATACTGTTAACCATGGAGTATAATGATTACTGGCGTTGCATCTGTGCTGGGAGTACTTGCGTGTTGAATGCTAGATACAATAGTGTGCATTCCAAGGTCGCATAGCTCCTTAGTGCACATTATGTCATCGTGCCTAATTGTTGTACATGTTAAAAGTTCTTACTCGTGCGTGCTTGCTTGCTTGCATGATATGGCCATCTTGTGTTCTTGCAATTAACTTATATCCTGTGTACTTAGAAATACTATTATAGTGCTAGTTCTTGCCTATTACCTCATTATCACTCTTGTTCAATCACACTTGCTCAATCAATCTTGCTCACATGTCCTGTTTTAAATACTTTTATCATACATGCATATCTTGATAATCGTGCCTACTTAGTTCTTAAAATGTTAATCACTTACATCATTGCCTGCACATTGAGATATAAATCCTACTGGGCTAGTTTGCTCATTACCTACTTCTTAACATTTTAGGTGACATAGATGTAGAAGAGGAGGACCAAGTAAATGATGGGAATACGTCTGAGTGAAGAGCGTGTTCCAACCATAGTATCTGCCATTAGTTTAATTTGAGAGTTTGATTGATGTAGTAGGTAGTGAGGAAGTATAATCTCATGTAATTTTTCCTTTTTTTTAGAGTCGTTGTAGTTTGAGTTCATGAAGTTGTCTTAGACATTAATGAGATTTGAATAAAAGTGTAGTTGTATTCATTCTATGGGCCCTTATATTTTTGCATTGATGCAAATCTAATACTTGCTAGCTAGAGGCTTATTTGTGACTACTCATGTCTTGAATATCTAACTAATTTCTGCTACATAGTTCTCGAGACATGACATCTTTCGTTGATGGTTCTTTTATCTTAAAAATATTAATTGAACCCTTACTTAATAATTTCCAACTATTTACTCTTATTTGTTTATCATTTAAATATCTAGGTTGTTACAACTAGGGTAACTTCTATCGGTTAGAGAACAAAGTCCATATCGATTAAAGTTAAATCTTTACACCGATTATAGTTGCTTCAAGTATCCTATTGATTACTCAAGAAGTTTCTTAAATTATGTTCCAATTATTTCATTGAATTCTTTCTAATTACATTATAATAGATTGACTATTGAAGTACTCAATCGATCAACTTAAATCTTGCATCGATTACTTCAGTGTCTGTTCCAGTTAGAGAAATATTCATGTAACGACCCTCTTTATACCGGTACGAGTATACCAATCCACGTCGATATAAAGTGAGTCGTACAGTGGGACATATACCCAACACAACACAATAGGTATAGATGTACACAATTAACAAAGGAAAGTACAACGGAAATAAAGTAATTCTTATTCCATCACCACCACACACATCCCACAATCTATATAGTAGCAAAAGTAAACATATCCAGTCCACAATAATCAAGTCCATAAGTCCATATCACAATATCGTCTCACGTACTAAGTAAAAGAAAAGTACAAGCTATAAGGATAGCTCTCTAAGTCTCGGCTACTCCTCTCGCTCGGAGTCGCTCTTCGCTATCTCCTCCTCAATCTTAGAAATACCTGCCTCACCTGTATATTTAAGCAAGGATGAGTCTTCACAATAGGCTCAGGAAGCAACCCATGGGTCACATCCAAACACTTACTACATGTCGCATACACATGTACAACGCATCAAGCAAATTATCACATAATACATGGAACCATTAACACGTATTAGATGAACAGACTTTAACATACTAACTACAGATGGATTTCATATGGCACATGATTATTAACATAACTCATGATTATGACATATTTCCAAGTACTCTTACAATCAAAATAAGCACATATCTACTAGGAATTCTAGCATGAAATCTATCACATTCAATATACTCGTATGCCACAAATTTCCTAACTTTTACTTGTTGTTTTAACATAAACATAACGCATTCACATGATTTCACATTCTTTCACGTTGGAGCACATTAACACATCATTTCACATGATCACATTGCACATTCACACTTATTTCACATCTTTTCACATTTTTTGCTGTGACACATAGCCCAAACCACCATAAAGAAGGACACTAACACACACATATCACATACCGTCACCTAGACAATACAATGACGAATCTTGGTAAACTGCACAGAACCAAGAGAAGCACTCTCCACCCTAACCAGTGGTACTTGTCAACCTCTAGGATTCCATCATGATGCCCACAAGATATCACATACACATTGAGACTTCCATAGAAACTTTTCTACAGTATGGCTTCACAGCCTTCTATGGTAGCAGTGTCAATTTCGACACATTAACTGCTTAATCACATATTTAGCACATAGTTCTCATTCATTTCATGGTTTATTCACAGGCTTATGACTCAAACACATAGTTCTAATTACAGAAATAATCATTATTGTTCAACAGTGTGAATACATATTTAACAGAGCCTAATCAGAGTACTAATTACCAGAAAAAACTATCTTTAACTAATCATGCTTAACATAGTCATTAAAGACTTATAACTAGAAATAGTGGTTACAGATGTCAGAACATGTCAAATTTTAACCATAGACCATATATATAGAACAAATCATATGTCCAATTTTTCAGAGTTTTTGCAATAGTATATATTTTTTTATTTTCTAAAATAGATTTAAGGCAATTAACAAGATAATTCACTAAAATATGTTAAAACAGGGAACTGATGAATCTATATGTCTAAAAACATGTTCCTAGAAACCCTAAGTCCAAAGAAAAATATTGAGGCAAGGATGCATAGCATACTTAACTTTCCTGAATTAAATCTAACATGGCATGATTGTTTACTCATGTTAGAAATTCTAATAAGTACAAATATGATCAAAAAATATTAGAAATTCATAACTCCCTCTATCATACGTATATGACAAGACAAAAATCCTAAAACCCATTCATACATTCAAAAGCTCCGAAAAATCACATCACATATGCTAAAACACATTTCTGGAAAAACTGAAGAACTTAACGACAAGGTAATTTTCGTCAAGGGTAGTTGACAGCAAGGTCGATTGTCGTTAACTCAGGAACTTGACGGCAAGGGTGTTGTCGTCAATCTCCTGTCTGCAGAAAGTGCAGACCGAAACCAAATAAAAAGAGAATTTGGGGTCTAGGACACAAGATAAAAATCATTAAAAATTATAAAACCCTAAGTGATAGGCATAGGGATGAAACCCCTAAGTTACTTGCCTCAAAAAAACTCCCTAAGAACGAATTTAGGCAATGAAGCCCTCCTCGGCCAAGCCAAAGAGATGATCTTCACTAGCTTGATTCGACCTCTTCGCCTTAGTATATGATCTCCCTGCAATAAGAGAGCCTCCCCACGTCCTGTAGAGACTTCCTCTTGCCAAAAGACGTCGATGTAGCCTCTGGTTCGCCTGATTTCTCACCTCTAAAGCCTCACCTTCTCTCCCTCCAAACCCCAATAACCCTAGTTGAGTAAAAGTCCTCCCTTCATAGAGACGAACTAGTTTTATAGAGGTTTGGGTCGTGGTCTTGGTAGGAAGGAGAAACCCAACCCAATTTGGGGTTTCCATGTTTATCCACAAAGAAGTCGGGATGGATTCGGGAAAAGAAACCCACACACAGACGGAGATGTTGACGTCAATATGGCTTCCGTCTAAATGAAATAGACGTTAATCGATGTTATCGTTAACCTCCTCAAGTCAAATGGTAGATGGCATCAACTATGCCATCAACAACAAGTTAACGACACACAAGGTTGCCGTCAAAATGAATTTTAGCCAGAAATCAAAACATAACAGCAAGTATAATACACAGAAATCTAGGGCCTTATAGTTAATTCCTTATTCTTCCAATTAGAGTCTTGACTTATTTATATTCTAATGATTATCTTAGAATGTGTCTCAAATAATATTTGTATCGATTGTTGATTTCATTTTCAATCCGATTATACATATCTGACCATCATTTTATCTGTTAGTGACAAACACTGCATAATGTAGTGATATATGTTTTGGTTAGTGTTTGTCCAATGTTTCACTTATTCTTTATATTACGTTGACATTTGTTATCCAATATTCTACTGATTACTAAACGTAGTTTTCCCCAAGGCTATCTATTAAAAGGCATATCACTTTATTTCGATTACTATGTGATGACTCTATATCCTTTTCAACTATTGAAAAAATTAGTGTTCAACTGATTATTAGTCAATTAATATTTCAATTACTACATGTGTAAGGCCCTAGATTTTATGCTCTTTTGTTTACTGTTTGTGTGTTTAGAATTTCTGTCTGAAACTCATCTTGACGGCAACATATTGCACCGTCAACTACTGTTGACGGTAGACTGGTGTGTTGTTAACCAGAAGTTAACGACCATTATGATGTCGTCTACCTTGATACTTTGAGACGTTAACAGCATAATCGATTTCTGTCAACTCGATATTGATGGCAACTGCATTAACATTAACCTCTCTGTGCCTGTGTCGGTTTGCAGCTCTGATCTAACTCCATACTCTTTTGGGGATATAAGCATGGAAAGCTTGATTTGGGTTAGCTTTCCCTTTCCTACCTTAAACATGACCCAAACCACCATAAATATTGGTCATTTCTATGGAGAGAAGACTTTTTACTCAGCTAGGGTTTTGGGAGATCGGAGAGAGAAAGGGAGAGTCTTATGAAAAATAGCAGAAACTAACTATGAAGAAATCTAGAAGGGGGGATGAATAGATTTCTACCAAATTAAAAATTAATCACTTATCATATTAGAAACCTATGAGAATTTCAGAATTCAGAATTATGCACAAGTTTGAATTAGCATAGACAGATGAGGTGATGTGTGAATCTACAAATCATTAGATGATATCATACTAAGTAATAAGCATGTCTATCAATCATCTAATGTTAAGATGAATCAACCCATAATGACACAGAAATTTAGCGTGGTTCGGACTACACAACTGTGTATCCTACATCCACCATCCACACGCACACACAAATATGCTTATGTAGCCAGTTCAAACAGATCTCACAACACACACACAATTTGAGATGATCGAAATCTCAAATTAGACCACACACATGAAATTAAGTAGAAGGATTGCTTCAATTTCACACTACACACAAACTGATTTGAAATTGAGATAAATAACTAGTTGAATGATAAGATACTACAGATCAATTAACACTGGTTCAAATTTCCTCCTATTTTGCTTCCAACTGAGACTTCAGGATTCTGGCTTTAGCATGATGAAGTAGACTATAGAATCTAAAAATTCAACTTGACATCGATTGCTTGCAACACTTGAATCTCCAATTCTTCAAATCTAGAGCAGCAATAATCCTCAGATGAGGCCTCTCTCTAGCCGCCGTCTTCTGCTTCTGGGAGATGAAGAACTGAAGTGTGATCTCCCAAAAAGTGTGAGGATCACGGGCATTTATAGTCCCATGTACCTACGTGGTGCCTTAGAGTTTAGGGGCACAGAATTCCCGCCCAAAAGTTGTTGTACCAAATTCCTACACTTGTCCAAGTTTTCAGATCTAGATCAGTAGTTGAAGTGTTTCGACACAACTAAGTTGTGTGTTGACACATGATCCTGGCATCTTGTTTAGACAATACTAGAATGTGACTTGTGTCGACACATACCTGACTTGTGTCGACACACCTCATCATAATCCAGAATACAACTTTCTGGAAACACAGGATGTGTCGACACATGAGGGACATGTGTCGACACCACTGGCATCATCTCTTCTGACTGCTTTATGTGAATAAGGGATGTGTCGACACATGATGGACTTGTGTCGACACCACTGGCTTCTTTTCATCTGAATGGCTTCTGTGAACACATGATGTGTCGACACATGATGGACCTGTGTTGACACAACTGGCATTCTTTCTTGAAAATCTTCACTAGGATTGAGCTTTGTATCGACACTCTACCAGTGTTGTGTCGACACAACTGTCATCACAACAACTTTTACTCTGAATTAAACATGATATATGGTGTTAGATATGATTGATGCAAGATATTTAAACTTGTATGAATCATAGTCAAACACCATCAAAACAAGAGATCCAACAATCTCCCCCTTTTTGATGATGACAACTATGATTCATTGAACATTTCAGTATAAATAAACAAAATGTTTTAAGACAGTCAATCACATCATTTCATGTCATATATAAGAACCAATCACAATCACAAATTCACAGCATTCATTGAGAATTAAACTGTAGGAATATGACATTCATATCAAAAACATAAGAGTCAATGTTCTAAAGCCAAAATAAGCTAGCCAAAGTTTTTAAACCAAAAACTAAAATATTCACACTTCTCCCCCTTTAACATCAACAAAAAGGTAGCATTACTAAGGCGGAGGTGGGGTAAAAAGCTTGCCATCAATGTCTTTCAACTTTGCTTCCAAGGCTCCTAAATTGTTTCTCAGTAAGAGTTGAATGGCTGTCAATCTTGTATGAAGAGTCTCTTCCATTTTCCTCAAATTCTCAGAAATGTGGATTGACATTTGATCAATCCCATGGTGCATAGGAGGAAATGTTGTAGAAGAAGTAGCATGCCGACTATCTCCAGTACTAGTATCATCTTTTAACTTCCACACATTGTTGAAATCAGCTTTGAGGTCTTCAATTTGTTGATCAATGTGTGGTGTATGCTATTTCATTTGTTCCATATCACTGACAAAGTGAGCAAAAGATAGCCGACACTTTGAGACCTGAGTCACTGCTTCTTGGCCATTGTGAATGCTTTGTTGTGTGTTATCAAGAATTCGAGAAAGCAGATCTTGAAGTCCAGACTAAAGAAATGAAAGCTGAGTTGTAGCATCACCCATTGTCCCAACTAGCCTATTGAATCTCCTTGAGGCATGTTCAGCAAGCTCTTGTTGTCTTAAAAAGTGACTTGTGACAGTGTTCTCCAATCTCTGTATTCTGAACTCAAAGTTGTTGAACATTTCTCATTGAGGAATTCAGATTATCAAATTGAACTTGAAGGAAATTATAGAGTTCAGGAGGGACTGATGATCCACCAGAAGATGTGGAGGCTAAACCTTGATGATGATGAAAGAAGGATGATGGAACAATCAAATTTTGATTAGGCACACTTTCAGTTAGAATTTCTTGAGGAATTGATTGTTCTAGCACATCTTGGGGTAATTCTGATTCTAATGGTGATTGATCCACATGTAACGGCCATCTTTATACCGGTACGATTATACCAATCCCCATCGGTATAAAGGGCGTCGTCACAGTGGGACATTTACCCAACACTGGTCGATAGGTTGATATGTACCTGGATAGCAATAGAGTACAGCAGAATAAAGTAAACAACTCAACTCTTAATCCGTCACCAACACACATTCCATAATCTAAATAGCGAGATAGAAAGGCAATGTCCACATTAATACAAAATAAAGAGAATTACAATGTCCAAATATTGTCCATACATTAATCCTTTTTGTGCAAAGGAAAAGATACAACTGGTAACGGCTCCACAAAATAGTCTTCTAATGATGATCCTCGCCACGCTACCTTCTAGTGCACGATATCTGTCAACCTGTACGCCGAAGCAAGAGTGAGTCCAAAGACTCAGCAAGCGACACTACTCATGATATACACATACAAGTCTTAGTGGTTTCTACATGCACTTTTACAATTAACAACACATAGCATGCTA